>QWTY01004662.1:0-12297 GCA_008033365.1 Pseudorectes ferrugineus | reverse complement strand
ACAGCACCTGTTCCTCACTGGGATGGCTCTGGGACACAGCACCTGTTCCTCACTGGGATGGATGCTGGGACACAGGGACACAGCACCTATTCCTCACTGGGATGGATCTGGGACACAGGGACACAGCACCTATTCCTCACTGGGATGGCTACAGGGACACAGCATCTCCTCCCAGGGCACAGTGTCTGCAGGGAATGACCCCATGGCCCACTGAGGTGACCATTGGCTGAACGGGAACTAAGCGAGCTGAGAGCTGAGTGATTCCCCCTCCCCAGCAACAGCACATCAACACCATGGCACTGAAACAGCTCCATGATCCAGTCCTCAGACAAACAGCATAGAACACGAATCTGCAGCCTTCCTTTCACCCCAGAGTACATCCCAGAATTGGCATTTTTAACTTGGAACACTTCAAGCACAGAGCACCGTGGTGGTCCCAGAGGAGCCACACTTGAAATCCATCAACTGAGACTCATGGAATGGTTTGGGCTGGAATGGACCGTGCAGCCTCAGGAACTGTTTTCATAAGGAAACACCACTTTTGGCTGTGACATCTTCAAATGTTGACCTTAAAGTAAAGAAGCTCAGAGTTCACTTCATCCCAACACGTTACCCACATGCCCATTTAGCAATACCACTGCTTTGGAATTTTTCAGAGCTCTGGAGACTTTAGTGCTCTCCAAAACTACTGCAAATGATTCTGATCAAGTCTGAAAGTGCTGCATGGAAATCACCCCCGTTCTCTGTGTGCCCCCATTCTCGGTAGCCAAGCCTGGACTTTCCTCTCCTCTTGGTTTCAAATTATATTAATTAGGGGAAAAGTTATCCCATGAAGCGGCTCAGATTTAACCTGATGTTTCAGACTCCAGCTGGAGGCTTTAGTAGGAGGAATCCCCGTTTGGAGCTGTGTATAAACCACTAAACCCTCTTTTTCAAGGACACCATCATGGATGTCAAGGATCAATATCCGACCTACCCAGGAAAACCCAGCCCACCCAGGATCTGTCTGTACCTAACCCATCCCTCATGGAACCCCACAGAGGAGACTGACCGAGCTTCAGGCTCCGATTTCCAGGTGTTTCCCTCACTGTTCCACAAAGCAGCACCTCCCTGAGGTTGGTCTCTCACCTGTGGAGTCGGCCCTGTCCGAATGGGACATGGCAGAGCCCAGGGGCCACGGGCTGAGCTGGTGGTGCAGGAAGCTGCGGGTTGGAGAGGCGAGGCTGCCGGAGTGGAAATGGTGGTGAGGGGGGTCGAGGGAATGGATGGGATGAGCACTAATCACAGCTGTGGATGAACACAAGACAGAGAAACACTTAACACACACACACAGGACAGGCTGGGGACACCCCTCCCTGCTCCCTGCTCCCTGCTCCCTGCTCCAGCAGCGAGCCAGACCCTCGGCTGATTTACAACCCAGCTTGAACCCCTGGGTTATCACACCTCAAATGCGCTTAGGACAAAAAAATCACCCAATTACAGCTCCAAAAACTGCCACCAGCTCTTAATGCACTGCTTGGTTCCAAGGAGAAGTTCAGAAGAAGAATAAAGAGAACACAGATCTATTATCCATATACAGTATAAAGAGAAATGAGGTGTGTTAGACAGGAAACAGCCCTTTGCTTCCCGATATCCATCCAGAATTTCTGTACTCCAGGAGGCAAAGAAGGAAGTCACTAGGTACACCCCATTACAGCAAATCAGAGTAAAATGGCACAGTGAATTACCATAATTCAGTACCTAGGGGGTAAATAATAACTCCCTCTGAATGCTCCAGTGGGTGGAAGAAAGCCACGGAAGGCTGTGCAGGCCCAGAGCTGGACACACGGAATGGTCCTGGTGGGGCTCACTGAGAAAGGGCCTCCCAGGGTGAGCTCCATGCCAGAGGGCACCTGCAGACCTCACGCCGATGTTCCCACTCCCATAAACCAGAGCCTGCAGCTGGAGGTCCTCAGAGCTTTCACAAACAGGATGGAGAGTCCAAGTGTCAAAGCCAAGCTCCAGCCCAGCAGACCTTCCACACCTTCCTCGAGCTGCCCTGCCCCTCCAGCTGGGCCTGCTCTGTGCCCCTCAGGGCAAGGCAGGAGCTGATCGAGAGGGGAAGCAGCCAGGCTTCTCCAGAGCCTGGCATGGGACAGGGACCTGTCGCACACCCATGTCTGACACAGACCAGCTCCTAAGGGATTTAGTGTCAAACTGCATCCTCTGCTCCGTCCTCACACACGGGAAGCTGTGAGACAACACGGAGAGCAGACTACTGAGCGTAAAACCAAGAAACAAGATGCTACTCTTGGAAAAAGGTCACAGAACAAGAAAATTCACAAACTGAGCAATCAGGTCATCAGGACACTTGAAAAAGTAGGTAGAGATCAAGAACACCAAGTCCTCAGTTCAGTTTTCAATTAAAGCAAAAAGAAAGTGGAAATGTAATGGACTACTCTGAAACAATTCCATAAAACACAGGGCTTGTGGCAGCAGTCACCTGGCTGCAGGTGGAACATGATCACAGAGCTCAGGGAAGTCTAAAGCTCAGCCCGCATGAGCTTGGTGTGATTTTGCCTCCCAGGTCTGCCCCTGCGCAGTAACTCCTGAGCTTCTCACTGGTGTCCTCACACAGTGTTTCAGTCTGGCTGTTCAGAGGTTCAGCCAAGTCCCTTTCCATCTTGGAGTCACTTGAAAACTACAGATATATTGTTCAGTTCTTGAAGTATTTCATAATAATGATAATTTTGATATCAGAGAAAGATCCCAGGGCAAAGAGGTCTCAAGGAGCTCAGAGTAAAGTCAGAGAAGGTTCTGAGAGCAGCAACTGCAGGGATAAAGGGGATGGTGACTACTTGGGCTAGGAGGGAAAAACCAACAGTTGGGAACCTGACAGAGATTCCAGCTCTCTCCAGCTCCTATGGAACAGCTGGACACTGGCAGAGTTCCAAGGGAATGACTGTGAGAAGCAGCCAGGCCCACAGGCTGTCCCTGGAGAGCCCCGGACTGGGACGGACAGACCTGGGCACGCTCCTGCCCTCAGCCCAGTACAGCCACTCCTGGTCCCTTCTAATGTGGCCTCGCTCTGCCCATGCCAGGAGGGGCTCAGGAGCCTCCCCTGAGCTGTTCCAGCTGCCCAGGATGGGATTTCCCGGGAGCAGGGAGTGGCTCCAGCAGGAATGGGGGTGTTCACTTACGCTGAGGCGGCTGAGAATCAAAAGGCATCATCATCTTGGGCCTCATGCCCCTCCGTCCCGCCAGCGTGGACATGCTGTCCTCTGACTCGTGTCCTGAGGGGAAACAGCCATGTTATCCCTCTGCAGCCAGGCTCCTGTGCAGCCACAGCAGCATTCCAGCACTCCTCCCTTTGTTCCTGTTCCCAGGGGCAGGTCTGGATCCACCAGTGATACAAACAGCCCCTTCCCCTTCGCTGGAAGGTGGGAGGAGGACAGTGAGGGGGAGGGTTTTTGGGAGGAACTCTCCAGGCCCCAGTGCAAACTTCTGGCAGTGGTTCAGCTCTGGGCTGAAAGGTCAGACACAACTGGTTTAATATGAAGTGAGATGATCTTCCTATTACTAATCAGTATTTACCAAGAGAAAATAACGATTTAACTCTTGGATGCTCCATTTCCTCACTAAAGCACGTGATCCAACCTCTTCAGAGTCCTAGAAACCAGGAACAAACCCAATTCACTACTCAGAAAGTAAGAACAAAAAGGAGTAACTAAATCATCTCTCAATAAAGTGATTTCACTGGCCACAGTAAAATGCATTTCACTCCTCATGGCCGCTCACCTCTGTAGGAATTCCGCCGCTGATGGATATTGCTGTCCATGGAATTATCCACTGGGGTGATGTCCTGGGAGTTGCGAGGGATCGGGGTGTCTGTCATGATGGGATTAGGATCTGGGGATTTATCAATGGGTTTGAGCTCCAGCCTCTCGTGATGGATCCAAAGGTCGGGAGGTTTGACATCTTTGGAGTTCCCCTTGTACTTGTGGGAGCCATTCACGGATTTGCAGGCGGCTCGTTTCCTGGAAGGAAGGCAAAGGAGATGTTCTCCACTAGTTGGAAAAGCAACTTTTCCCTGGGATTTCCCTCAGATCTTGTATCCAGCTGGGCACAAGTTTCCCACTGGGCAGGGAGCTCTGAATTTCGCACACAAGCCCCACGGACACCTCGAAGCACATCCTGAACTCTGGAATCTGTCTCCGGTGGTACCCCACGTGCAGCCCTGGCTCTGCAGCCCAGCCTTCCTTAACAAGAACTAAGTTTGCAGAAATTCTGGTTATTAAGAGAATATTCCAATGCTGTGCCCATATCCTGGGCTCACCAAGCTCCAGCAGCAGCTGGAGGAGGAGGTGCAGCCAGCCAGTTATCCCAAGGGGATGGGAACACAGGATTAATGACAGGAATGCTCCTTCCAGCCCCACTCAGGCTGGACACATCCCACTGGGGAGGTTCCCATCATGCTGAGCAGCAGCAGCAAACCATGGTGAGGCAGAGATTTGGGATGGCAGAATTTTGGGAAAGCAAAATGCAGGTTCCAGCACTCCCTCCACGCTGACTCCTCCCTTTGGGCCACAGCAGAGCTGGAGGAGGGGTCCCTTTGGGAGCAGAGCTCCTGGGAATGCCTCAGACATGGATAAATGTCACCAACAGAGCCTCTGGCAGGGGTGACTCCCACATCCTGCTCCCACTGGAGCTGGTGAGTGACAGGGATCCGTTATTCCCTGGCCGAAGGTACTCAGAAATTGGGATTTCACAGGGTTATTTCTGCCCCAAAAATAAAACACATCTCCTGGCACTGGCCCATCCCTGTCGCCCTCTCCCAAGCACAGCCCCAGTTGCCAGGTGTGCTAAGGCCAGCTCCTCCATCCCTGCTCCCTCTCCTGCAGCTCTGCAGGCTGGTCCTGCTGCAGAGAGCAAGTGCAGATTATCCAACCCTGGCTTTTCATCACCTTCTTAGCAGTCTGTTTTGCATAACAGCATCTTTTCAAACTTCAAACACAGCTCTGGTCTTTCAAAGAACATGCAGAGAGACCCTGCAGGAGCCGTAAGTGGGAGCACCACTGCTGCAGCATTAATGCAGATGCTCTAGGGATGGGAGAATTCAGATACAAACAGCGGGATTTTGGAGCACTTTTCTAAGGAATCCAGCACCACATTCAGATTCCACTCCAGCGATCTTACTAAAAACTGGATATTGTCAAGCACAGCTCATGCCCTGAGCCCACACATGCAGGAGTGAGGAGCTGCCTGAGCTCTCAAGCTCTCCCAGCTCCCAGCACATGGATTGGCTCCAGTTTGGAAACGTTTAAAAGACAATTTCCCCTCGGGGGGGGCCCAGGTGCAGGCACACCTGGAAGCACTGCCCCAGTTCATGTGGGAACTCCGATGGTTTGGAACCCTGGGACAGTGACAGGAAACCAGAGCAGCAGCAGCAGCACCTGCAGGCTGCAGGACTTACAAGGAACAAACTCTAAAGCATCCTAAAGAATTAAACAAGAGGATTCCCTGAGCCAGGCAGGGCCCAGCCCCCCAGCCCCGTTACTTTTTCTGGTGGGACGTGGTGCGGCGCGTGCAGAACACGGCGACGATGACGACGATGACGATGGTGATGACGCCCACGGACACGATGATCACCAGCAGCATGTTGCTGTCCAGGGGCGACGTGGGGCTGCCATGGGGACTGTTACTGCCTGGGAGGGTTGGGAGGGGAGGAAAGGCTCATTTATTACACAGGAAAAGCAAGCAGTGCCCACCAAGGACACCCGGCATCCTGCAGATCAGCAGGACGGGAGGGATCTCAGAGAAGTGTTTGTTACTTTGGCATTTGCCAACTGTTTCTGTACAACTGTTCATCTGGAAGCTGATTTATAGATCCATTTCCGACTAAGTCTATCAAAATTTAAGTGCAGCTTACTCAGTTATCACAAAACACTCACTCTACGCAGAGCCAGCCTGGGATCCTGATAAACCTGCAGCACCACAGGCTCCCCTCGGAGCCAACAACCCCTGGAATTGGATCAGGGGCTTCCAGGAGTCACTTGGCTCCGAAGGAAACCCTTTATCCAACACTAGGGAGCATTCCCTGAGGACAGGGCATCCCAACACACAGCACTGACCAGGACAAGGAGCAGAGGAGGCTTTTCCTTCCTCATCTGTTCCTACAGAATTGATTTCCCACTCCAGCAGCCATTTCACACCAGGCTGGGAGCAGCTCTGGTTATGGAAATACCACGGGAGCTCCCAGCTGCAGCAGGCACACCACGGCAGGAGTGTGGCGGGATTTCCTGAGTGGAACAGGGATCATCCCACGGAGCAGAAGCTCTGGAACTGCTGCTGGAGTATTCCCTGGCTGACCCCAAACTGGAACCAAGAAGCTTTGCCCCACACTCACCTCCCAGGGGGGGTTTGTAGTCTGGGCCCAAGTCCACGGGGCGACTCCCCTTCCCAGCAGATCCCGAGGCTGGAAAGGTTGGACACAGTGGAATTTTACACACACAGACACAATTCAGCATCTCTGAGTCCTCCTTCAGAACCTCCCCGAGCCCCCAGGAGCAGCTTTTCCCCTCCTTTTCTGTCCCTACAACACAATTTGGCTTTGCACAGCACCTGCCAAGAGCCATTTCTCCAAAGGAGCTCTTTAACAGTTTCCCAGTTATTATTTTGCTAATTAAGCTCAGAAGCCACTCCTAATTTCCTTTTAAAAATAAAAATAAAGCCCATTTTCAGTAAAGCACAGGTACATGTTGGGGCAAACGGCTTTGCCACACTTGCACTGACAGTTCATCACCCTGGAACAGGAATTATCCAGGTGACCTTTCCTAATACCCAATTCCAGCAGCTGAGGGAGACTGGAAATGGCTGGAGGATCCCAAGCACAGTAAATGTAACATTAAGGCCCTGCCTATCCATAAAAACTTGCTTTCAGCTCCTCCCCATTCTCTCCTGTGCACCACGAGTGACAACAAAGCACCACAAAAAAGGTTTTGATGAAACCTGAGGAAACAATCAATTAGTTACATCCAAACCTGGTCCTTCCACTCTGTGTTTTCATTAAAATGCACTACTGCAAAATTAATGCCAAAACACTGGAGGAGGGGAAACATTCAGCAATGGTGCAAAGAACAATATTCCTCTGGTCACAGGAACCCAGAGTATTTTGCACATTTTCGCACTGTTCTACAAAAAAAAACCCTCCAAAAAGTCAGGCAGTGTGGAAGTTTCAGAGTCAGGAGAATGATTTTTTCAGTTAAAAATCCCCTTTAATCAAGCAGTAATAAGTGTTAAAGGATGTGTAACAAATGGAAACTGAACCTGAAGCAAGAGCCTGTGAATTGGTCCCTGAAATAAAGACAAATGGCAAAGCCAGGCAGGGGCAGGGGCAGGCGCAGGCGCAGGGGCAGGGGCAGGGGCAGGGGCAGGGGCAGTGACTGAACCTGGGGAGGGGAACAAGGAGAACGTTCTGTGTGTGCAGAGAGCAGCTGGAGCCTGCAGTGATGGAGAGGAAGCACTGCAGCACAAATGGCACATGGAAAGGACCCACGGACCTGCCAGGATGGAGGGGACACGGCCCCAGGGTTCCCTTTCTGGGGACCAATAATCCTGCAGCAGCACAGACAGACTGGAACAGCACCAGTTTATATTTAATATATTTGTGTCTGCCTGGCTGCTTAAGCTGCCCTGGAAAGGTGGGAACCCCCAGAGGGGCTCTCTGAACCCCTGAGCCTGGTGCTGAGGAGCTGCTCCAGGCAGAGGAGCTGTGGGAGAGGGGGGAACATGAATGACCAGCAGTATTTTAGGAGGGCAATCAGGCACCCTGAGCATTTCTAGTGTAGCAGCTGGAGCCCTGACGCAGGTGAGATGACGGAAAAGGGAATGGAGAGGAGATGGCACACACTGCACATCCATCCTTCTGCTTTATGGAAAACAGGTATTTTCAAAAAGTTAAATGTCAGCCCATACACATGGCTGGTAACAGTAACTATGCAGATATATAATGAGAGATCTATAAAATATACTGCATTTAGGCTTCCAGGAAACGTCTGGCGGAGTGCTGTGCAATGCTTTGTTAAAACAGCATCATAAAAAACCCATGTGGCACCTATTAACAAGATTAACAACAAATTAACTGATAAGAATGAGAATTATTCCCGAGGAATGTTTCCAATGAGTTCTGCAAGGACCTGTGCTTGGCCAAGTGCAGCTCAATATCCTGAATAACTCCATGAAAGAGAAGGGAAAAACTGCCCTGAGGTCAGCAGGGGACATAAAATCAGGGGTAGGCAAGAGAGAGACAACACACAATGGTCCTCATGGAACCCAGGTCCTCCCTGAGGAATTCAGGATGAAATTTAGGTACCCAACCAAGGAGCTTCTCAGGATCCAATTCCTAAACCCACAGATCAACAGTTTAAATCTTTAAATAAATTCCAGGGAGCCCCATCTCTTATGCAGTGTGACCTCTTTTCAGGAACAGTTTAAGACAGCATTTGCTGGCATTGTTTTCCATTCAGTCTGTGTACCTTCACGTTATAATCTACCCAGACAGAACATTTTCACTGGGGCTGACTTCAGGATGGGTTCACTTGATCAGAGACTTTAATCTCTGCTTTAGGACGAGGCCAGTGCAACCACCTGAGAGCAACAGGCCCCGAGTTCTGACCAAGCTCTGTGCTCCAGATGGGGATGGGAAAACAGAACCGTGTGCTGAGTGCAGAAGGAAAACATTAAAGCAGGAAAAGGGAGAAAAGGACAGAACCATTAAGGCAGAGATCCAATCCCATTCGGTTTTGCTCCCAGCCTGAGTAACTTGCTGGCTCTTTCCTGCAGGTCCCAGTTTGGCAGTTCAGTGATGCTGTCACAGGGCAGCTCCTCAGCTCCTCTCCCGCACTTCCTCTGCCTTCCCCTTTCCCACATTTCAGCTACTGCCGTGATTGCAACTCTCCCAGTGTCCTTATAGGAATTCTCAAACAAAACTCTTGGCTTTGATGATTTATAAATAATAGGATGTGATAAAAACTGATCATTACTAGGAGAACGTGTTACTTTAGGATGTGACAGTGGCTGAAACAGGGTTGGAACAGGGAGAAACAGAAACAGCAACTTTCACCTAAACCCTGTAACCTTCCCTGACTCCCTCCCACTGCAGGTGAGCAGGACAATGACACTGGAGCATCTGCTTCCCACACCTCAGCCCCACCTCCAGGACACAGGGATGGGGATCAATTTACTCCCTGACCACCCCTGCTACCAGCATTACCTGGTACCGAGTAAAAGCACATTTAATAAATTACTCCAAGTACCAGCTGAGGAGCCAAGTGAGGAGCAGCTCCCTCAGAGCCCCTTTAGGACCTCTTTAATTGCATGTCTGAGCTGTTTGCCAATGGCCTTTTTAACTCATCCCTTCAGACTAATTCTCCCTCTTTTTACAGGGCTTGTAGGTTATTTGGAAAAAAGCAAGAAGAGCCCTGGGACATCCACCTTCTAATTCGATGTAGGAAGCTCAAAGCTCCCATTTTTCAAGCAAACATTTTAAAACCTTAAGGCTTTTAGGAGCCAGTGCCGGGCTCCTCAGGAGAGTCTGGGCTCCAAATGAGCTGACAGGCAGAATCTCTCCTGCACAGAGCTTTCCAGGGCTTCCCTGCCCTTATTATGGAACGAACCCTCACAAGCAGCACTGGTGCTAACCAGAATCCCTTTGATCTTCCACTCCCTCGGACGTGGGCAGGGCTGGATGGGCACCACAGGCTCCAAAGCCATTCCCACAGGAGGATTCAGCGCTGGCACAACCCCGTGGCCCTTCCTGGGACATCTCCACAGAGATCCCTTTCCATCCCTACCACCCACGCCCAGCACTTCCAGCTCTCCCCCTGTCAGCACAGCAGGAACTCGCCCGTTCCCAGTGGGAGCAGCAGGGTCCTGCTCCACTTAGACAATGTCACAGCACATGGACAGCAAAGCAGAACGGTGAGGGATGGAGAGAGAGAAATGTGGCTGTTCATTTACCTTGGTCATTGGGCATTTTATCTGAGGACTCAGCTTAGTGGGGCAAGCACAGGGAGGAAAAAACAAGAGACACATCACAAGGCTTGAAGGAGTGAGACAGAATTCCAAGTTTCCCACAGCACAGGGTACAGCTCTTGATTCTCAGCATTAAAACTCACGTGGAGAAGTGTCCAAGGCCAGGCTGGACAGGGCTTGGAGCAACCTGGGCTGGTGCAGGTGTCCCTGCCCATGGATGGGCTGTAAGGTCCCTCCCAACCCAGTTCTATGATAGGATTCTATGACAATGAACTCGTAACTTTATTTTCCCAAGCTCTCTGACGTTTTACTCTTTACTACGTGCCCATCACCATCAGTTCCTGAATTAGGGGCCTGTTGCACGCCATGGGTTCCCAGTGCACCATCCCATTCCCAGGAGCAGATGTGGCACACAGGACCTGGCCTTTCACCGCAGCCAGCCTGGGTTGGTAACACCTGAACGGCCCAAAGGCCCCCCAGGCACTGTAGAACAGCCAATGAACCCAAGAGCTGAGCTCCAGCCACAGGGATCCATTCCACGCAAGCCCAAGCCCATGGAAAATGCCCCTCCACAGCCCCAGTCCTGCCCTTCCCAGGAGCACAGCCCGTGCTCCTCCCCCCGATGCCCACGGGGCTGCAGGGCCAGGGTACCTTTGGGGGTGCGGAACTGCACGGCCTCGGACATGGGCCCCATTCCCTTGGAGTTGCGGGCCTGGATCTTGAAGAAGTAGGGGGTGTCCAGGGTGAGCTCCTGGATCTGGTGCGTGAGCCTGTTGCCCACCACGGGCTCGATGACCCAGTCGTGGATCTCGGCGTTGACGTCCGTGCTGTAGTAGATGATGTACCCTGCACGGGGGAACAGGGACAGGTCTGGCCATACAGGGACAGGGAGCCACAGCAGCCCATGGAAAAATCATGTACCCAGTGATTTTCCTGCTGTGGGTCTTGGCAGGAGGGGGCTGCCACTGCAGCAGGATGCTCTGGGGAAGGCAGCACAGGGACGTATTCAGAAAAAAGCCCACGTTCTGTTTGCCAGGGAAACCACCAGGGGCTTCCCGAGCGTGCTCTGACTTTGGCAAACACTGAAACCATGGTCAAATATCAGCCACCCCTCCCACCTTCCCTCTGAACTGTTCAAAATAGGTGGTAAGAGAAAAAAGCCATTTAAAATATCAAGGTTATTTCTGACCACTGTTCCCTGAGCATGGACAAATTCCTATTTCCATCCCTTTACCTATTCATAGAACAAATAAAGTAAAATAAAATAAAGCTGCCATTATCAAAACATCCTCAAAGAATTAATACGATATTATTTAAATTACATTAAAAGAATAAAAGGTTCTCGTGCACAGCTAAACAACTTGTGTTTATAATTATTTCATTATTTTTCAGTGTATTAACAAAGGCAACAAGAATCTGAAGAGAACTGAGGCTGCCCTGCACATCCCAGAAGAAAAATATGGGAAGAGTTTATGTTCTGTTATTAAAATTCACTGAAATCACAAATCAGTATGAAGTAAAAGCTTTATAACTTTTTTATATAAGCAACACAGATCAGCATAAAATAAGTACTTGAATCTCTATATATTTATATACACACAGAAATAAATACTTGAATCTATATTTAATATATTTATTGTATATAATAATGCACATGATATATTTTTATATACTGTTTATATATTTGTATCATTATTTATATCTGTATCTAGGTTCAAGTATTTATTTTATATGTAACATATATGGAAATACACATTTTATATATATATCTGTTATATATCTATATAACTATATCTTTTATATATATGAAGTGATGCTAAAAGCATTGTAACAGCCTGGAGGCACAAGTACTGAATTAAATTCGGGGTGTCCTAATTAGTCAGCAGCTCTAACGATGCCTGAGCGAGTGGGACCCAGGCTGGCCCAGCTCAGCATCCCATGCCCATCCCATCCCCAGCCAGGGAGACTGGAGCTGCAAAGCCGAGCATTCCATGGACTGGGGGGGCGTGGAATGACATCAGCACTCGGAAATCTGGCATCACTGACAGCACAGAGTGAGTTAATGAGTAATTAATTAGTGCCGGGCCCTCGGCTGGAAGGGGCTGTTCCCACCAGAGGGCACTCGGGCCCCACATCCCAAAAACTGCTTGGGCTCTGGGAAAGGGGAGCTGGGGATGGACACTGGGAGATGGGCTCTGGGAAAGGGGAGCTGGAGATGGGCACTGGGAAAGGGGAGCTGGAGATGGGCACTGGGAAAGGGGAGCTGAGGATGGGCACTGGGAAAGG
>QWTY01004661.1:6864-36764 GCA_008033365.1 Pseudorectes ferrugineus | reverse complement strand
TTCTTAACTCAGCCAAGAGTGCTCCTGTCCAAGCCGTGGGCTGCCAGCTTTTCCAGGAGAAGGCCACGGGAGACAGTATCAAAGGCTTTACTGGAGTCAGATAGGCTACATCCACAGCCTTTCCCTCATCCACCAGGGGGGTCACCTGGTCATAAAAGGAGATCAGGCTGACCAGCAGAACCTGCCTCTCCTAAACCCCTACTGGCTGGAACTGATCCCTTGGCTGTCCTGTATGTGCTATGTGATCACACTCAACATGACCTGCTCCATAGCCTTGTTGGGCACCAATCTTGCATGCTATAAAAACAGAATCAGATTCCACTCAGAATTTGTACAAGACAGATCTGATTAACTTCTACTTCACAACTTAGATGGCTTTTTGAATAAAAAGGCCCTCCTTTCCTCCTGTCCTACAGACATATGGGGGTTCTATAACACAACCAGCCGCATCAGGAATTAAAACTAAAACTGGGAGGTTTAATAACTGTGCTAGAGAGATTCCTAAGCACTTTAAGCATAGAGGTTTTTAATTTACCACCTAAATGCCCAAATATTCTTTCTCTTTAAATTCTTCCCATATTTTCCACTGGAAGAGATATTTGCCCTCATTTCCTGCAACAAAGCTGTTACTGTGCTTTATTAAAACAACTGTGCTATAACCCTGCTAACATCTGTGAAGGGTTACATTTACTGGTTGGTTTGGTTTTTTTGTTAAATGTGGTAAGTGGCAGTAAAAGCGATTTAAAAGTGCCAGGCATTAAGCCTAAGCAAGATAGAGGTCAGTAGGGCTTATAAGTATTAATAATTGAAAGGAGGGAGTAAATCTTTATATTTAAAAGACATTGACAAACATACAAATGCAGTAATGTAAGAAAAGCCAGTCCTATCTAACTTGGCTCCCATTTGCTAGATATGTTTTCACCTTCATAATGCTTCAGGCTCATACTGACTAGCTGGGCGACTAGCAAGTTTGATTTGAGTTTAAATAAAGTAGAAGTTGATTATAATTGGAGAATACCCACTACAGATTTTAAATACCTGTATAATCCTTCTTGTTTTTAAAAAGCACTGGCAGAGCCTTGCAGCATTCCTCAGCAACTACTTATTAAGAGATGGACAAGCATCCAAACATGAAGCTTTTTCGTTTCAAAACAGAAAACATCCACCACAATGGACTAACACCATGTAAACACATCTTTTTCCCTTCATTTAAGATGTAGACATTTAGAGTAACAGGGATTATTTCTGTGAGAAAGGCAATAATTTCATGTGAAGTATTCCCAACTTCCAGTCAACATGCTGAAATGGAGCAACACATTTCACACATACACAAGTTTGCCCTCAAAAAGAAAGGAAATTTGCCCAAAGTTGAAGAAGCAAAAACCTGTAAAATGGACAGTAACATAAACGGTAGCAGACAACGCTGTCATTGTTTATAAATACAAAAACATGATAGGAAATTAGGATAAATAATATTAAATAATACAGTATTAAGTAATCATATGACTGCTCCTGTTGCTGTTGGCCTTCTCTGCTGCCAAGGTACATTGCTGGCTCCCAGGCAGCTAGACCCCCCCATCCACCAGGAACCCCAGGTAATTTTCAGTGGAACTGCTTCCCAGCCTGTAGGTCCCCAGAATTGTTGTTGGCAGTCCTTCTTTCCCAAGTGAAGGACTTTGCTTTTACCCTTGCTGAATTTCATAAAGTTTCTGTTGGCCCATTCCCCCAGCTTGCTAGAGTTTCTCTGGACAGCAGCCCTGCTCTCAAGTGTGTTGACCTGAGAGTCGCATCACCCTCTCTGCCCTCCCTCAATCTGGTATCTCCTTCAAACTTGAACAAGAACACTTTTTACACTGTATTTTATAAACACCTATGTACATAATGCTTCGCATTTTCATCCTATTCTATGGAAATCATTATCCAAGCTATGAATCCCATGACTAAGTAAAATCTAGACTCTCAAGAAATCATCCATATCCCCTTCCATCTTCAGTCAGTAGCTAAAGTATGTTTAATTTTCCAAAGTGATGGGATTTTCTGCACTAATCAAAGCTTTGTATCCAGCTTAAACCAACTCTGAATATTACAACAAAAGAACCTGAAGTTACATGCCTCCTCCGACTGGCTGGATTTCTGCCATTCATGCCTACTATACAACACAATACCATTAATTGATGTCACAGTAGAAGAATTTTCCTCCCCTGGAGTCACGTATTCCAGAGAGGCAAGCATTCAGGACAAATATTAAATTCAGTACCCAATTACATGCTCACGGCAATAAAGACTGAAGAGAACAAGAAAAAATACAGCTATATTAATAATCATAGTGGTAGTCCAAATACAAAAATATATCTCTGTAGTTCACACTCTCGACACTTCCCCACAATATGAGGTTAGAAGTGACAATGGATCAACCCTTTCTCATTGAAGGGAACTTGGGCAGAAATAACAATGTGTGGTGCATTGAGAGCAATAATGCAAGAAACAACAGGGGTTGAAGGATTAAAAACAGTTTGAATTTAGACAACAAAGAAACAGACAAAGATACCAAAACAATAGCTTTACTTTTTTTTTTTAATATTTCTTAAAGCATTATTCAGTGATCCACTGTGCACTACTTAAATTATTATCTCAGTATGAAAAAAAGAATCTCATCAGGGTAGGTATTGTGATGTAGAATTCAACAAAGCACTCTTAAGAGACATTGTCTATTCATCTCTGCCACCTGGTTTTGAATCCAGTCTTACTTATGGCAACCAAAAGCTTCCTGAATTTAAAAGCTTTACAGACTTTCCCTAGTAGGGAAAAAAGTGCTTCTAAGAAGATACCGAGAGTATGGAAAATAATTTCCCATTCTATCTTCTCTTCAACAAAAGGAGAAAAAGATCTTAAAAGAGATTCTTACACTCCCCTCTCTGTCTTCTCGACAAAAAGTAGTTTCTACAGTGACTAAAAATCAGAAATTTCTTGCAGGAGACACAAAAGAGAAGGAACACACAGAGGTTGAAGAAGGAAGCTACATAAACTAAAGGAGAAAACACAAAGCATGAGACAGCACTAATGACGGAAAGATTTTCTAAGAAATGAAGGGATGAGTGGGTTGCAATGATCATAATGGTTCGGTAACAACTCAAAAGAGGCCATCTCTTTTATGGGGAAAACATGGAAAGAAAGGAAGAGGAAAAGAATATGATACCAGAACAGGCAAACAGAATTTGATGTGGGAAATACTAAGAAATATAACACAACTGAAATTTGAGAAACAAGAACCAAGGAAAAAAGACAATTTTCCGCTTCATCAAAACGGTTGATTTGCCTCAAAATTCTATCAAGAGCAATGAATCAGCCATACCTCCGATCATCTTGTCAACTGCGCTGATACATTACCACCTGAAATCACCTGGGGGAAAAAAGCACCCTGCACTAAAAAGGCAACTCATGCTAAAAACAAACAGCAAAACCCAAACTTTCAGAAAGCACTACAAATGCTGAATGTTCCCTTAACAGTATCATCTCCTCCAAATGAATGCTTCGAGCCTCTTGCTACTGGTGTGCTCTACGTAGAATAAGAAGTAACATGACAAGTGAATAGAGATGTATTTGTATCCTGTTTGGCTAGTATTACAATGCTTTTAGCATGATAAAGTTATATTTTATAAGCAGAGTCAGCAGTATAACTATATTTATTATTTCTTCCTTCAGGGCACATTGTTTCTTGGATGACTTCCAATCAGAACAATCTCATAGAGATTTCATACCTAGAATGACTTCCAAAATGTTTAGTAAGAGTCTGTCCTCAGCCACCGAGAACTTGTCAAGGGAAAATGTGGTGGATTGTTTGGGGTTTTTTCCCCCACAATATGACAGCATTCTCTTCAAAAGTCTTGTTCTTTATTTAAGGGAACCTACACTCCTCCTTCTGGACTCAAAGCACATTAATTTACAGAGCATGATTTATGGACACAGTAATATACTCATTATTTAAAGGCAGAAATAAAATAGTAAAATAAACTTACTTCCTTGAAATAGTCTAAAAAGCCAAACCCCAAAATCTATGGAAGCAATCAAAAGAGGATAAATCCAACTAGAAAAAGGAGGCAAACTGGTAAACAGGCAGGTACCCATGTTCTGACCTGTGTATAGGGGTCTAAATGACCCAGTCAGTCCAACAGAATCATCACTATCAATTACACAAAAAAAAAAAAAAAAAAACAGGTCAAGAAACCAAGTATTTTAACCTTATATAATGAGATATATAAAACCTAATTCTTAATAATATATAAAGCTATATCTTTCCAGTTTCTGAGCATCTCCAGTTTCTGCTCTCATCAACATAAGCAAACACATTCAATAATATGTTGCAATTTTAGTTGCCCTATGTATCTAAACTTGGTAAAGTCATAGGAAGTACACATATATGTAACAAATGCTTATAGACAGCAACAAACACATGAAATAAAAAATAAAATTAATATGAACAATTGAAATATTTAAATCTATTAATTTTTTTCTTTAAGAATGATATTTCTCCAACAAAAGATTAAGCTACCTCTTTTGATATTAATCCTGCAGCCAGATATGCTTCTTATAGGTATGTAATTTAAGAAACAATATTAAATCTTAACAGTAAATCACCTTCAATATTTTGCATGCCTTTGGGTATTGAATTTTACATCTGCAGTTAGGAAAAAAAGACAACCGTCTCGCTATTACTCAGCAGGATACAGATTCCTTTTTGTAAGTGGAATTCCAGACATTCCATCTGTTTCCCATAAAAGTAGAAAATAGTTGGTCTTAAAGTAGATCAGTAATAGTATATTTAAATAGTGTAGGTAGAAACCATATTCTGCCAAACAATACACCATAGCAAAAAAGTTTTATTCTTTTATACAAAATTCATGCATATGAACCATTGCTTAAACAATTATATGACTTACATATTAGAAGATTGATATTTCCTGACCAGTAAAGAGATGAAACAAAGTTTTTAAAACCAATTCTACAAAATGATTAAATATAAGAGACGGCTACCAAAATGGAAAAAAAGAGTATCTATCCTGTTTTCACTGGCTCTTTTCACAGCCAGCCATCTCAAGGCATAATAGCTACCTTGCAATGTCTCATCTGGCCATGCAAAAAACTCTTTTCACATGATTAGAGTTATGCATCTAATTTATTAGGTACACACAATGGGCACTTTCCTATTGTGAAAGCAAATCTCCACGTTACTATGGCAAAAGCAGTAACTAGATATGCAAAGAATAATTTGCATGAGAAAATGACTCTGCACACAGCCTATGTGCACTATGCACAGTTTACTGATACCACAGTGTTTTGAAAATTTCGCCCTGGTTTCTACTGCCTGACTTGGCAAGACAGCATCTAAGCAAGCATACACATCTAAATACAGAAGTACAAAGCTCATCTGATGATAATTTTAAAACCACATAGAAGTCAAACTTCACAGATAGGACTATCATAATATTTCTGCCCACCTTTTAGCATAACTGGAGGAAGTTCATAGTTGTTACTACCATAAAGAAAATGCAAAAATATTCCACTCATCAGAAAATTGCATTTTTATCCTAGAAGCATGCATTTTTTGCTATGTTAAGAAATCTCTGAAATGGTCTAGACATTTTGTTGAATTATTTTTTAAAATCATCTCATAGGCATAGGCCACAATAATGAGTTATGTTACTTTTCTGCCACTTTCATAATTTCCAGTAAGGCAAATTACAGGCCCCCTCCTAAATAAACACAGGACAAAATGAAATTATAGATATTTCTTTTAATTCACATTACGAGCATGAACCTGCAGGATCAGACCTTTATAATATGAATTGAAGTAGTGAAGACAGATTTACAAGATCATAAAATATTTAATAAGTACACCCTTCTTTTTGTACTTGAACAACCTTAAGCATGTACACCTAATTATGACAAAGCCACTCAATTTACCCCTTCACAGTAAATGCAACTATATAATTAAAACATCTATGAAACTTCACCACCATAGAAGCATCTAAATACACAAATACTGACCACATATTTTAAGCAGAACTATTATATTGGTTCTGGAGAGGGAAAACAATTGAAAACAAAAGTGAGGAAATGCTTATGTCTAGAAATATTATTATATGTCTTTCATATATGATATGAAAGAGAACTCAATAGCATGTCTCTGAAGTAAGACACTTTGAAATCCAATCTGAATTCTTGAGACTTAATCACCTTCACTGTTTAGTCTACTTGTCACACCAACAAAACCCCACTTATAGCAAGGTTTCCCATTTTATTAAAGACTGTTGTGCAGGTATATGTCAATAAAGCATAGTCATAATTAAAGGATGCCAGAAGCTAAAGGTGAGCTACTGACATTTTGGACACCCTAAGCCAAACTATCATCCTGCTGTTATAAACAATAATGTAAGAGTAACACATTTGTTATGTGTATACATTCCACTTTCACAGAAAATAAGCCTAGGACATTTCCTACAACTTTATTTTTTATATGAATGGCCCTGATAAATCTGTCAGAACAAAAAAATAAATACGGTAATTAAAGATGAAAACTATTTCTAACATCATCTATATAATAACAGCTTTAACAGTTCTTTGATCAATATTCCCTTTTTCCAACAAATCCAGTAACTTAAGTTTTAATTCTGAAAAAATGAAAATATACAGAACAGATACTGTACTGAGCTAAAGACATGTCATTCATTGCGTTCTGTCTTGTACTGCTGTTTCAGCCTAAGTACTATATTTTGAATGGCTAGTTCCTTTTTCTTACTGCTTTGCACAACTGATGTATTCCTAATGTTCAAACACTAAACACACTTTTTGACTTGTCACAGTACTTTATTTTATTGATAACTTTACTAGCTAACACAAGTAATTCAGAATCAAAGAAGAACAACGAAGGTGGAGAAGGATCTGGAGCACAAGTCCAACGAGGAGCTGCTGAGAGAGCTGGGGTTGTTTAGCCTGGAGAAGAGGAGGCTCAGGAGGGATTTCATTGTTCCCTACAACTACGCGAGAGGAGATTCCAGGCAGATGGACATTCTCTTATGTAATGAGTGATAGGACAGAGGAAATGGCTTCAAATTGCACCAGAGGACGATTAGATTGGATATTTCTTCACTGAAAGGGTGGTCAGGCATTGGGACAAGCTGCCCAGGGCAGTGGTTGAGTCACCATCCCTGGAGGTATTTAAATGATGTGTAGATGTGACACTCAGGGACATGGTTTAGTGGTGGACTTGGCAGTGCTGGATTGGACTCAATTACATTAAAGGTCTTTTCTAACCTGAATGATTCTATGCAAACCTTCTTAGTCAAAACCATACTATACATGGAAGAAAAAACAATTATTTTTTAAAATTTATTTCCATTTTTTTCAGAACTATGTATCCAATACTTTCTAGGTTGAATGAAAATATTTGTGACATTTAAACAAATGTTTTGAACAACTTGTACACCATCAGTTCACTACAGAAGTCCAAGATAACAAGACCACTGTTTCTATTATCACTACTTTTCTATTCCAGAATTCTTTGTTAAGGCTACTGTGCTCAAACACAAAATATCTACAAAGAGGAAGAGAAATGTTTTAAAGAAAATTTGGAAAATATGGAAAATTCTTCTTTAAATATGTATTCTGCTCTTTCTCTGTCACATTACAAAAACATAACAAAGAATATGGCTCTTGATTCTCCAGCTTGAATACTTATGATAAACTCTGTTCCAAAACCCATAAATGTTTTGGCTCATTAAACAACTGGCTAGTTCACCTGTGAAGACTATTATGCATGTATATTCGTATCTAAATAAACTGTTCAAAAGAAGCAATAATTCTGAATGACTAATTTACAAAGTTGTATGAAAGCCTAAGAAGCAGCAGAGTATCAGACTATTCTCCCCCCTTGCAAAGAGATAGTCAAGATGATACTATTCTAAAATCTATGCCACAGGTAATATATTCTGTTTGATTCATTCAAGATTTAGGACAGGAAATAAATGCTGAAGGAAATCACCACATAAATGACATTCCTTGAAACTAGATGGGCCTGAGAATGAAAGAGTTCTTATTTTATCCAAGCTATAATACTTATCCTGTACTCAAAATACAGAATAATATAGAATAACAGTATTCTGCTCAAAATGAAAGGACATCTCTCTACTTTCTAGTCCTCCAGAAGGTAAATTAGAGTTTTCAATTTTACTAAAGGCAATCATGAGCATAGATTATGACTATTTTTAGCTTAGAACCTTGAACTGACTTCAGACTTCCGTAGACTCCTTAAACATTTCAAGTACAAACTAAGAAACTGCACGAGGGGCTTTTCTTAATATGTTTTAGGCAACCTGATGCCCAAGCACAAACAGCATTCACAGAGAGCACATAAATGCACATGCAGGACTAAGTGGGTTTCATTTAGTTGAATGTAGCCTCTCTTGCACTGTACACTTGTTTATATAATATCAAGGTTTCTAAAGTGACTGGTCTTGCAATGACTTAAGCACTTGTATGTATCTTATCTGAAAGAGATGCAGTATTTTAATAGAGTACAAATTAGCAGATTATTCAGGGGGAAAAAAATCTTAATTACCTAGGGAAAAAAATTAATATTAGACTTATAAATTACCTTATGCAAGTAATCTCCCTTTCTGAACTTACCTGACACCTACCTAACTACAGTTAAAACCTTCAGAGTAGAGCAATCTGCATAAGCCACTTTGCTTTCTGTGCATAGACATTCTGTGAAGGATCTAGCAGTACACAGAACTTTGGGCAGAGTTCCCCTTTCTTAACAAAAAGAAACTCAAAAGGCTGAAAGAACACCAGCTTCTAAAATGATGATGTCAGTACTAAGAGAAATAGAGCATATTTATGTTTTAATTATTGTTTAATTATTTGCACACTGCATTTTTGGGGCCAAAGCAATACTTACTAGTCCATCAAGTTGAAATACACGTTAACTATCTTCAGGCATTTTGCACTGGACAGCTATGCAAGAATGATTCAGAGCACTTTCATACAATTTCACTTCAAATCAAGTATACTTTTATTTTTTTTTTCCTCATATTTTCTTGCAATAACAATTATCCAAAAATTGAATACTTTTCTTCAGAGCAGAAACCATCTGCAATTTTCAGCTGTGGCTGACAACTGGTTGCTATGCAGATAAAGTGAACTCATTGCAGGGGGCATTCATTTCACAAAACTGTATTAATGATTAATTAGACTGTACTTTAAATGTTGTCCTATAGAGAATATTCAGCCAGTGCAAGCCAGACAGATTGTTAAAATCACTAAATTCAAAATTTAGCTTGCTATACCATAAATCCCTCAAAAATGGGATTTTTCAATCTTGTACATTATATTGTTCTTATACTATATTACTTTATTAGCTTTTACACTATTTTAAGACTTCCATTAATGACATTAGCAGTTTTGTTGTATCAAAGAGCTGAAAGTCATTCCCATCTTTACTTTGTTTAGTTTGTTTCCTTCTGTCTACATCACATTTGGACACTTTTGGAAGAAAAATGTAGGCTTTATTCAGGCAACAATTTTTCTGTTTTAGTGAAAAAAACATCCTAGTAAGGCCTAATGATATATGGAGGTGAATTAAGACAACTTGACTGTTCTCTCTAGCTTTCACCAGAACATTTCTTCATGAGATTCTGGTATCCTGTATGGAAACAACACATCAACACTACTTAATTTAACCTTACTTAAACTTTATATTTATTTGCAATTAGCAAATCTGCACATTACCTGGCAGTTTATATTTTCAAATACGTAACTGGGAGGTAAACCACAGAAATGGTTTTAAATTGAGAAGATTAAGAACAAATTGAATTAGAAAGTGTTTGCTGCATGCTGTGTTCCAGAAACAAAAGGAGAGAAAATTATAAATCAGGATTAAAATTGCACATTAAAATCTGTTGTCCTCAGAGTGCATTTTGTTTTCTGTTATTTACCTGCTCAATGGAATTTATAAAAGGAAACTCCACATTCAAAACTGACTAAACATAAGAGGAACAGCTGTGATCTACACTGCCCTGCTTAATATGGTTAGTCCACTCACACACTGAAACTCAAAGAAAAGCACAACAAATAATAATAAACAGAAAGCCTGAAAGACAGTGAAGAAGGAAAAACTAAAGGGTCAAGCGCCCTTTCCAAATACATAATCCACTATGTATACCTACATCAAAGAAGTATTTTACTTTTATTTAAAAGTATTTTTTGTAATGGAATGACAAGTTGTGAATGAATAACTTTAAGAGTGAAGGACGGAAGTTGAATTCAATTTTTCTACAAGCATATTAAGTTTGACAACACTTAAACACATATTTCCCTACAGAATATTAGTTCCCATGGGTTTTGGTTGAGTTTTGGGTTTGTTTTTTTGGGTTTTTTTCCTCCTCTGTGGGATTACTGGGAGGTCAACTGTGAAAGTACAAGTAAGATTTGGCCTAATCATTTTCTACCTGGCAAAAATCCAGATAATAAGTCAAGTAGTATAATACAATTAGTAGCTTGGAGTTGTTTTGTTGTATGTATTTGCTTATGAAGCAAGCTCAAGTTTATCAAACTTTAACTGTAACACATATCTACTGATTAACCAAGGCTTTTCCTTCCCATATTCTCAACACCAGTTATTGCTTTTATCCACTGTTACCTGTGTTCTCACATGATATCTGTCAAGCACAGAAAATACTCTCATGAAGGTCTTACCAAACCAGGCATGCCAAGCTTGGCTGCTAAACTAAGAATTTACTGAAAGGTCTGAGTATCAAAAGCAAGTAGTAACTTCAGCATTCAATATTAAAATTATTCTGCCCATTCAGATCTCTATGGCCAGTCATACTACTCTGTGACTTCTCAAAAGTTTGTGTGGGATTATGGCAGGTCTTAATTGATTTAAACTCTTAAGAAAATGCAAATAACAGAAGAGTCCTAATGAAGGTAATTATATAGCAAGAATTAATAACGATCCATAGAGTAGATATACATACAGAAAATAATTGTTTCAATGGTTTATCTAACAATATCTTCAGAAAAGGTTTACAAAAATGAGAAAAAAATAAGATTCTTCAAAAGCTAAAAAGTCATTTAATGTCATATACCATTCATCTGGTAGATCGGAGGTGCCTCTTCTCCTTCTTTAACTATATCAAAATGTATTCAATATGGTCATAGAAAGATTGCCCCAGTATTTAACAGTACAAACACTTAGTAATTCAAAATCAAGCCATTCAAATAAAAGCTTATTTTTATGTAGCACCTTTGTTTCTAAAGGCCACGGAAGTGCTGCATGAAACTACCTAAACTGCCAGTTAGAAAAATAAGTCAATCACCTGTTGAGCAAAGCTTATTGAAGGACAGGGGAAAAGACGAATAGGATCCCAACCAAACAACATACCAGAGCAGAAAAAAGAAATACCTTACACCAAAGAGGAGTTTAAATAGGAATAATAAAATTAGCTGAGCTGGAATTGGTTCTGACTCTAGTGTTTATTTCTACAGTAGTTAAATACAATTCTGATATTTAAAGATTAAAATTCCTATTATTTCCATTTTGTTTCACTGTTTACACTGCCAGTTTCATGTCAAGAATGTAAAAGGAAATCCACCTGCTCTACTTGAAGAAAATCAACAAAACAGGGAAAACAGTTTTTATTCCAAAAGTACTTGTAAATTGAGAAGATAGGAATTTTAGTATCTTTTGAATACAAAGATACTTCTTATACATTTAATAACTTAAATATCTTGCACATTATCCCTCAGAAGTGAAAAGTAAGAAAATTTTACTTTCTATCTTATTAAAAGATCAGAAGTTATCTCTAATGCAGCAGTTTTGTGGATTCACATTTTAATGTAGAAAAAATAGTCTAGTAAAGCAAAAGAGAATTAACTGTAGCCTGACACTGATGGCACAAGTTTCTGCTCTTGTTCTTTCCATGACACTGAATTTAAAGAAAAGAATTTAAATCAAAAGATTGCAGTTACATCATCAGCTTTGTCACTTGCCCACTGAAACCCTGGCCATGTTTTTTTGTGTCCACTACACCATTCATAACATATCCAGTTCTCTAAAATGCTTTGACTTCTGTAATGCAACACCAGAAAGGAAAAAAAAAATTATGTAATAGACTATTTTTCTTTTGAGGCTTTTATTTTCCAACACAATTTTTCTGATATTAAAAAGCATCAGTCGCCCACATCATCTTTATTTTCTTTGCCCAGTCTTAACACATGCAGTTACTTACCACATGCAGAAAAATATCTGGTTTACCACTATCATCTGAGAAATTTGCATTTGGACTCTTGATTTAACAATTTCCAAATCTTCCCAAATGAGCAGAATTAATTGTATTAGGGAAAAAAAAGCACAAAACAAAATAAAACAAAACCACTAATTTCAGCTTACTTTCCTAGATTTTCCATAGTAGCTTAATCCCATAAAATCCAAAGTAAAGCCTGTTAGATATAAAAGAAAAGTGCAAAGCTCCCCATTTAAGGACTAGTTACAACTCATTAAAGTAGGGACACATATAATTTGAAGCATTAGAATGCATGCTGAAATATAATTAGTGGCTATGAATCAAACCGGCATGGATTGAACTAATTCCTGGAATGCTATTATGGAGAGTACCTTGTGGAGAAAGAATGATCCTTCTGTTTGCACAGCAACTAAATGGCTTCAATTTACTTTTAAAATTGACTCGAATTGAGATAAAGGTCCAGGATTTCAAAATGTGGCCTTCTAAATATAATCAGCCTGAATTATGCCTGTTTCACACTGTGATACTTGCAACCTGGTTACAGGCAGCAGGGATAAGGCTGCACTCAGCTTATTTCACTGCTTAATTTATATGGTAATTACCACACCACAGCCAGAATGGAGAGCATCTGCCAAAACTGAAGGCCCCAGAATAATAAAACTGACATGTGCTGTGATATTGTTGAAGTGCTGACTAAGAAACTTCTTTTATCTCCTCTTGAAGCTATAAAATGGTATTCGTGTTATTACTAGCAGGGAATTTTAACAGCCTTGCACTGACAGCAATTATGTAACACATGCACAAAACAATAGAGTTTCACATCACTTAATAAATCCTTGAGCTCTCTTAGCTCCAGATCTCTCGCTGGCTGGATTTTATGGTCTGGTAGTTCTATCCGACCTTCAGAACACTGAAGTATACAAACCACAAAAGCACCAGAAAATTATTAGAAACAACTGGCTTTTCTCCCTGTTACATCTATTTAATGAAGAGGGCATGATGTATAATGACGGAGGTTAATTAAAAGATTTGTCCACTCACTTTACTCTGTAGCTAAACGCTGTTATGAACCCCTGGTATTAAAACAAGCAAGATACAGATATTACTTTTCATACTATGATCATCCTCTTATTAAGCAACACTTGCATTTAGAAAAAAAAAAGGCAATTTCTTTAGTATGCAACAATAAAACAAATTTAATCTAATTTATCTTTATTTATTTTTATGAAAATAAAAACGTCATAAACATAAGGAATCTAAATTTGCACCTGATTTTCCTGCTAACATTACCAATTCTGTTTCCAATAATATGCTTTAGTTTTCTAGCTTTCATATATTGCACCTGAAACTCCTAGCGACAGTACCAAAGTTTTATGAAAGAACTGAAACCATTGCACTATAAAGGTTTGAAAAGCAAACTGTCAGATAAGGAAGGACAGATAACTGAAAAATAAAGAACACAAAAGTTAAAAGGCCATTTCTGTATTGGAACTTGCATTACAGGATAGTGTTCACACAGCACAAATACTCCCTTCTCCAGTCAAAAAGTGTTTGACAGGTGGATTGATAAAAAGGGAGAAACAGTTTCACCTTGAGAAAACTACACAGTGACTGGAAGTCACTTGGTAATGAGACAGAGACTGAAAAACCAAGGAAAACTCATACAATAATTTCTAACACTGATAATTCAGTTTTTGTACCATTCAGAAGTGGAAAGGCATTTGTTTGCTTAATGACTGTTGGCATGAATTCACTGCGCACCCCTAATTTATCTCCACACTTCATACCTATACTATTTACAGGTTACGGTCTAAGGGTATCATTCATAAAGAGTCTGAATAATGTATGCATGATGACTATTTCTAATCTTTCTCCACAAATAAGTCCACACTCTCTACATTCTATACAGTACTTACTTCTGTCATTTCTTGAATTAACATAATTCAAGTATATTATTATTGGTATATAAGTTCAAGTCAAAGACATGCCTTTCTGAGAAGGACCATCATCACACTATACTTGAAATTTCTCTCTCAAGTATAGGTTACAATGCCTTCCTTTGCACACAATACTAAAAAGATCACCATTCTTTTGCTGCTTTACTAAATTAAAAATTCTTAGCTGGTTATTGCTATCACTTTGAAGTCACTTACCTCATTACTGCTTTCTAGCTTTGCCTCTAAAAATAGTAGTAATAAAAACACTTTTTGGTACTTATAATGGATTTTATTTCCTGAATCAATTATCTTAAACAAAAAATAACTACAAGATACTGCATACGAGTGACAATTCTAACCGTAAACAACTCTAATTACTTTCCGAATTACACATGTATACCTGTTAAATATATAATAAATCAAAAAACTGTAAACATGTTATATTTATATGCAATTACACTGAGAAAGTAATATACATGGCTTCAACAAAAAAGGCTCTGTAGACTGCTCCTCACAAACCAGAAGCTTCCAGCACACTCTTAATAGGCTTCTATTACATTTAAGCCAATAGCAGAGGACAGGCACAAAATGTTTGTTTCCTGCAGAATGAAGACTCCCTGCTGAGAGACACCACTCTTCCTTGATATTTCTTTGAAGGAAGGCTTTGATTTACAGAAAGAAAAGCAGCTAGGAAGAAAAAAGATCTGCTACAACCACATGTTCATGTTTGTAGAAGCAGTTATTCAGTTTTAATCTTCTTTTCCATGAACATCCCAGAAAGTGAAACCATTCAGAACATTTAGAGTTAAATACTCTTCTTAGCAAGAAATATTGTTTAGTGTTCAATACGTACGCATATACACACACATACCACAGTATAATTACATTTTGTATTGAGGCACTAGAGAAGATCAAAATCAAAAGAAAAAATATACCTTTAAACAAAGGCCATCAGTAGTCCAGGCAGAAAACACTATATGATATGAAAAACAACTAGATCCCACCAGAATGGGATGGGGAGTTCCCTGCATGTCAGAAAATTAAGACAACGACATAAGGAATAGGGAAGTGTTCTAAAAAACGCAGTGACAGAGTGCATAAAAAGGGAGATTATTAGTATGGAGGTGTGTTTAATTTTGACTGGGTTTTGCATTTGAGAAAAATAACTAACTACACAATTGGTTTACTCTTTAAATTATAATGAAGAGGGGGGAAAAAAGAGCCTATGAAGATAGAGTGCAAATACTCTTGAAGGAATAATTTAGAAATGTGAAACTTCTACAGAAGAAATTCAAATAAACCTATTCACTCCTGAACATAATTGGCAGAATAGAAAAAAAAAATGGGCCAAATTAAGAAGCATTTCTTACAAAGTCCAGTCAGTATCTTCTGTCTTCCAATGTCACCTTATTATAATGGGCTTCTTTTTTGGTACTACCTGAAAAGTTGAAACTAAAGGTAACACACAATATAGAAAGCATTTCTCCATAAATAAGTAGTACAGGACATATAAAAAGTAGTCATTATCATGTAGTATTATGTACCAATGAACACTTCTCAGTATCTGTAAACAGAACGGTGCCAAAATGATGAAATAAGGAGGTGAATCACACAGAATATTCTGAGTTGGAAGGGATTCATAAGGATAATCAAGTCCAACTCTGAAGTGAATGGCCCACATGGGGATCGAAGCTGCGCTGTTATTCACACGCTGCCCTAAGGGGAAATCAAATCCAAAACCAAACCAGACAAAAGGAAAAAGACCCAAAGGGGAGATCCTACCACCCTGCTTCTTTAAGAATTGAAGGACTGCCTTAAAGATTAGGATTTATCACAAAGTACGTGGCCATGCTTCTTACATGGACACAATCAATTTGTGTGATGACAACTACACTGGCCCTGCATAGTTACAAAAGTACATGCCCAGAACGCAATTTCTAAGTCTCAGCCTAAGTTGCCTTTTTATGAGGGGAGACCTTGATGGCAAGGACATAGGCAAATCTGAATAAAAATTTTTCACCACAGCCCTGAAACAAATCACTAGATGGAAAAAAAATCATGGTGTTAGAAACCATTAATCTAGATCAGCAATGAGACCGTCATCAGAAAAAGGAAGTTCCTAGTCCCTACACAACAATCTGTTCACACATTTTGCATGAGAGATACAACCAGTGCTCAGTATTCCACCCATCACCGGGCCAGAGGAATATCATCCTTCTAATTTATGCTGGTTTGCCCCTGAATACTTTGTTCCTGGATGAATATCGTAACTTCACCACGGGAAAGATGATGTCCTTCCTCCTCTAAATCTTAGAAAAAGAATTATGTACGGTTTGGTCACTCTCTTGCCTGAAGCACAATGGAGATAAAGCTACTGAGATGAAATTGTTGAGGTTGAATAAAGTGGGGGCGTACTCTAAGACAGGTTGTGTTTCTGAAAGAAAAGAGGCATAACTTCAATCATGCCTGATAAAATGCTTTGTACCTATGGCTGCTTGGGTGTATTGGCATGCTCTGAGCATGTGTAGCAAACAGAGGCCATAGACAAAGGAATGCTCAGTCCAGCATCAAAAAACAGACTTAAGCATGAGACAGGCCACGAGGTGCCCAACCCTGCCAAACTGGCAACCAGTACAAATACTCAGTAGCAGAATACTGGGCACCTACATATTTTTTCCATCAAAAGTTTATATGCCCTTAGCTCTTCAGATGCCTAATGAGAGGGACTATTTTAAGTGAAGATTTTCTGGAAAGGGGACATCCCAGCCTCCTCCTAAGTATTTTTTGATACTTACCTGTGCTGTGCAGCACAACTAAAAAATAAGATGTATAATTAGACTATTTAGATATACGAGAAAAAACTTTCAAAGCTTTTCTCCAACCAACTTTGTTTGACTCTGCAAACAGGATTATCCTGTTTCTGAAAATAAAATTACTACATTCATGCTAGAAATACTGCTGTTGTCACCCCAGGAAACTGTTTCTAGAAGCCAAAATTCCATCAGAAATACTTCAAGCTTTCAATTGAGCTTTGTCATAAAACTCTGATTATCACATTTATCACAGTATGCTATCAGTTTGCTTTAAAACATTAATTGCAGTATCCCCCTTATCTATAAATTCAATGGGATTTTTATATTCTTAGGAATCATACTGAAAATAACTTTTTGTTTACCACTACTGCCTTTCATAGGTGAAAATACATAAACTATTATATAGCTTAAACAGAAATAAACAACATGCCAACAGCAATATTACAAATATTTATAAAAGTCACATCTTGCTAGGATATTTAAGAGGGTTTTGGACTAGGAACCCCATGTGGCTGTCAAATAGTTTGATGTAGTTTACAGGAATTTCTCCAACCTGTGCATCTGCTATGTGCTTTACATCTTTCACTATTAAAGACGCTGTATGATTACACTTCCATCCTGGCCTAGTAAGCTAAAGTGTCTCAAGAAAAAAAAATCAATGCTTGACTATACAGTTTGTACATGCAGACATACAGACACACACAGGTATAAGATAAATTTACAGCCAAAATTTTCTATGTTGACATTTATCACAGGCTCAAAATCACACAGCCACCAACCATAAGATGGAGAGATGCATTTATATGCTGATTATCAAAAGATTAAGATGCTAATACTCACCCACAAAGGATAAATTACACCTAAATATGCATTGCAGAAGGTTTCCTCCACAGCAAGCCTGTTGTTTTTAATTTCTCATTTTGAATTGGACATCCTAGAGCAAAGCGGAAACAGCCTTCCCCAACAACATTTGCATAGAAACAGGGGCTTTTTCCTGACTATTTCACTTAGAGTACAGAGTGCAAGCAGGCCAACAAAAATAATGCTTCTTTCCTACAGAGATTAAAGAACAGTGCAAACTTGCAGCAAGGAATGAGGAAGTCCTGCATTTGCCAGTAGAGATGTGTGATAACAGGTAAATACCTTCTCCTTGCCTCAGAGGGAAGTGCATACTTCAATGATGAAAATTTTATGCTGTTGACACCTACTAACCAGAGAATCGTTAAGCATTACTTTAATATTACTGCAGCTAGAAACCATAGTTATTGCACTGAAATGTGATGCTACATGTTGTACAAACAGGGAAGAGAAAGGAGAAATGAAAAGCCCAAATAAAACTGTTAAGTATAGCCATACAAAAGGTACAAGTACACAGATAGTCAAGTACCTGGAAAACAATGAAACTCCACTGATCAATACACTTGACTGTCTTTAACCAGAAAGCTTTAGGCATGAGCAGAGCAGCTGTTTAAAAATATAACCATTGGATGAAGGGCACCATCCTGCTTTGAAGCCATGTATCTATCTCAACCATGAACTAAAGGTTGAAAGGAGAGTTAAGAAGAAATGAAAAAGAGCCTTACAAGTAAATATGTAAAACCCAGGTTGGACATGATGAGAGAGGTCAGGAGGCAGAAAAACAGATGACATAGTACAAAAAAGTAATAGGCAAATGCAACAACACTGTTGAGGTCAGAGAGGACAGCAGTGTGACTAAGATATACTGAACAAATAACACAAGAGCACAGAAGCAAGTCAGTTTTCATGGACTCTCACTACCTAAAAAAAAGCACATTTCTAATAATAATCTGTCTGATGGTGTTAAATGCCATTTATAAATAAACAAAATTAAGAAAGCAGTGCAGTTACAGTTAAATTTAAGCCATGTTAGAGACACAAAATGGGAGGAGATCCAATGATGACTGTAAGTAGCAGTACATGAATTTAGCGATGGGTGGGTAGTCAAGATGCTTTGTTATTTTATGATGGCAAACACCATAATATAGCAGAGTTGTAAACCATCAGAGTTGTTGTCTTAACTGGAAATTGCATTTTGGGAGAAGGAGAATCAGTACGTTGAATTGACAGAAAATTTGACCATTCTTACCTAGAAACTCATTATGTTTGAAACAGGTCCCACTGCAGGTATCAAATTCCAGCAATGATTTCTCATATACAGTATCAACACATAACTAATACTTATGATGCAACTGGCAATATTACTTATCACCATCATATGGATGCATTAATTTAATAGGCATTTATGTGAATATTATCTTAATTTTCCTTATAAACTAGAAGCATCATTAGGACTTTAACTGGTCTATATTTTAATCTAATTTAGTTTTTAAAATTCAACTTTTATACAAAAATTATTTAATTATATTGAATCTTAATGCAACATATAGTTTTCAAATATTTTTTTATAAATACTTTTAGCAGCCACTTCATCCTTATCCACATTAGAGTGAAAAACAATCAATACACAGTAAATTTATTTAAATAATGAGTGAAGTATTTACATTTTGTCAATCTATTATTAATCCTATTGTTCTCTTCATGTGTGTAGTAGCTGTTAAACGAAGAAAATAAGATTTTCACACTGATATTTTCCCAGGTGGAAATGCTACCACATTTCATTCTGCAAAACCTCGGTACAATCACATAATTAGAATGAAGTCTTGTAAAGGCTGAATAAAGATCTGTTTGAAGCTTGACAATAGCTTGACAAGCAACTTTAGCACCTGGTAGATTCCTTTTGAAGAAATAACATAGGAAGTGGCATATCTCAACTTTATTTACATAGGTTGTCCTTTTTCTCTTTGTTTGGTGCAATGAAATATGTGCTATGAAAATGTTTTATTAAACAATTTCTACTTTTATGGACAAACACATGCTTATTTAGAAACCAGACACCACATGATACCATATGAATTAAAATAAGGATGTTTGCTGTTTATCTGCTTCTGCAAAGCATATCGGAAGAACTAATGGCTACCAATGCACAGAGTAGTTAAAAATATGGCTGTGTTTCTGTGTTCGAAAGTATTAGTTGTTAATTTCTGGAGAGACTGTGATACAACAACATATTAGAGTATTGTCTAGTTGACAAATTACTTTCCAGATATGTGATAGGACTTTATGTAACTCTCTTTTTCCCTTTAAAAGGGAAGAAAGGAACTATGGCAGAGGTCAGGAAGAAATTATTCTTCTTTTCTGGAAGCTGCCTAATACGGACTCAGGATCAGGTACATTGAATTCAATCAGTATCAGGGAAAAAACTGGAATAAGACTACGAGTAACAAAAAACCCCCTCATCACCCTGATGAAGAGTAAATGAGGTAAGTGATGTGAGACTTTCTCCAGGATCAAACAATAAGTAATTTTATCCTGAGGTTTCCCCACAGATACACTTTATTTTGCATCAAAAAGATAAGAATTACGCTTTTTGGAGTAAGCTCCTGCAGGTAATCAAAGCTCTTGACAGCATCATCACATTCATTATTTCTGTTCTTCATCATCCTCTCCAATTGCTCACATTTCTGAAAATTTCAGCTATTCCAGTAACAGAATGTGTATTTTCCTAATACTACTTGATATAAAAAACCCCTTTATAATTAGCAATCACACAATGCATGTGGCCACTGGATTGCACTAGATTGAACACTAGATTTCCACTAGATTGAACTTGTGAAAAAAGTAATTCCTAGATATGTACAGATATCTGATAAATTTAAATTTAAGGCTAGGGTAACTATATTTAGTTTCTGTTTTAAAAGCACTTACTAGAAGTAAGAAGACACCTTTTTTTTCAAGTAGGTATCAGGATCTCGGTCATGCTAAGAGGTAACTGGCATTTATACTTATGTGTGTGTTTACACACTATTACATGCATATATATTCAATATGCATTTGAAATATTTTCGATTTTATACATTTAACCAAAACCCCAAAAGAGACATGTGTAGGCAGATTTTTGGCAGGAATTAATCAGCTTCCAGTGTAACACATGAGAAATCAACACACGTATAGCCAGCAAAGGTGAAGCTATCTTACTTAATAGCTTGCTTTGATGTGCATTTAAACCTACTGTCTGCCATGAAGAAATTCAACACATCATCAAACTTGCCACTGGATTATCACAAACGGCCAACTAGACAAAGCCACAATTGAAAAATAACTACATTTATTATTCTTTCTATATAAAATTCTTTTCATTAATGCTCAGCAACACGCATTTGGCAGCTGAACTGGGGTTTTTTTGAAGCAGCAGTTAACAATGCAATTCACAAAACAAAGATAAGCTCAGTGGTTTCCAGGAAACTGAAAGATGAAAGAATGCGGAGAGAGTCAGACATGGTTTCAAATGAAGAACAAGTGAACTAAGGTCAAACTGAAACCTAAAAGAAATTCAGCAAGGGCCCAGAAACCATGGTACAGATACATTTCAGTTGGATTGAAATTTCACAATGAATTTCAACAATGCATACAATACATTCTTTGGTATATTAATTCACTAGGGACAATTTTTTTCAAAGCAAAGGAGGAGCTCAGATTCCAAATCCCTTAGTTTCACTAATTCAAGTGTAATATTTAGCAGATTTTATGCGTTTATATCAAATGTAAATTAGATTAAAGTTTTATCTTCCGTCTTTGTTTTGTGAGTTCACTCCCAGATTTAGCTGAGACCATGAAGTCTTGGGCATACATAAGGTCAACTGTAGTGGAGGAATCCGTAAATGTTATAATTTCAGAAGCCAGCACCTACTAAATAGCCTCCTCTAGAAATATGATTAATGTATCCATTCCCCTTGAAGAGAAGGTCATTACCATTATACAAATAAATTTAAATAATCCATTTTGCAGAAGTGAAAAAATACAGCATTCTACCACACACACCAAAAAAAGCTAATAGAGTTACCTTTATACCTACTGCAAGTAATGCCCTAATACACAGAGCTAAATTCTGCTTAGTTAAACTATTAATAATCTTCACCTAGGAAGCAAAACAAAAAATATTTTGTCCAAGGGACTTTTTAAAATACATTTTAACATAAGTTCTCTCAGACACTAAATTTGTAAAATACTGTATTTTACAACTATCAAGTATAACCACGCATTCAGAAATAACATTCCTAACTGCTGGCAAATCACCTCCTCTACTCAGAGCAGAGAATTTATTTATAATTTTACATAGCAAATTACATAGTGGTTTAGGAAAGAGTAAAGGAGAAATTGAAATGCAATGTGAATTTTAAAAACGTGGATTTTAAATTCACAACTTTAAAGAAAGCTAGAAAGGTAACAATGCTAAAAGCTGCACACATGGACTCTTGCCACAAGTGAGAGGCAAATCTCTCACAATCTGCATTTTATAAAGCAGAAATGATAACATTATTACCAGTCAAAATATCGCCTAGAACCATGCCTAGGCATTCTTCTTCTGACATACAGTGAAGAGTGCCACCTATTGAATAAAACCCAGTATTTCCAGAAATCATTAAATTATTCTGGAAACATGCTGTCTATGTACTTACTCCCTTCCTCAACTCAAGCTTTCAGTTTAGTTTTTCATTGTGCAGTGTCCTGGCAGAGACCAGATTTGCCAAAATATGACTTTGATATAGAAACAAGGTCCAATCAAAACTGCATATAAGTTATCTCATTTAAGAAAAAAAATTATTCAATTAAGTATGTTGCATTAAAAAAAAAAAAAGCACTCTTTTTTTAAGGCTGTTCTTTTTTCACATGAGAAAGTGTTTCTTTTCTATATGTTTTACTGTACTGTTAGAAGGAAAAAACTACTTGCATTCAGACCTGAACACATCTTTACTTTCACTGACAACTGAAGTATCTCACAAAGAACCTAATACTCACATATTTCACACCCACTTGCCGTGATCTCAGTCATGCTACAGAGCAGCAACTGATAAGACAAAGTGTGTCCCCCTAAAGAAGCCCTACCAGGTACTGCATAGCAGGCAGCAATGCTACACATTGGTGCAGGTGACATTCTGTATTTATAAACACTGTAAACTGGCATTACAGTCTATCAGTTTAGAGTTTTAAATACACACAACCTAGTCAAGGACAAATGTGTGGTATATTGCAACAGTCTGCATGTAATGTGATACCAAACAAAACTGCTATAACCCAACCAAGATTTGGAACTGACCCATTTATAGACAAAATATTTGAATGAGTCAGCAGCCCACTGCATTTCCCAGGCCTGCTGCAGACTATCAGACAATTCCCAGACGCACTTCCTCAGATTGTGCTTGCCTCATGAACAAGGTCAGCAGTGACAAAAAGTGATATAAAGGTCAATGAGTAGAAAAATATAACAATATGCAGACTTACTTTATCTGATTACCCATTAACCTACTCAATATACTGAAGTTCACAGATTTCCCCTATTTATTTGTCTCTCTCTTTTAACTGTTTATTATAACAGAGTAGTGTATTAAAATAAAGTTCTACTATTGTTTTGGTACTGTGAATAAATAAGAATTAAATATGCTGCCTCACTGTAGTCACACACACAAGTGAACAGCCTCTAAAACAATCACTGTTTCCTTGTCTGAAGTCTTTGTTCCCATACTCCATGCATACTCCAGCACTGCCAGAATAAACCTTGTTTATGTAGAGAGTGGCTGAAGCTTTTGCAACTATAGCAACGGTGCTATAAGTAATTGAGATTATACCACTGTGGTTATGCTGCCACCTGAATCACAAAGCTTCTGATCTGCACTGGAGATCCCTTTTTGAGTGTGATAAAAGATAACAGGAATAGTATTTTTCCTAACTCTAATTATTGTGGAGAGTAAGCCTACTGCTGAATAAAGACCTCCAAGAGAAAAAGGTAGGCTACATGGATTTTTGGTCTGTCACAACAAACTTATATATTTATGTTTTTCTTACTATGTGAAAAACTCTAAAATCAGCTACACACAAGAAACAAAATTCTAGAATGCACAGCCATAAAAAATGCTATTTTTCTTTCAATGTAGTGATAATAAAGAAAGATTACCACAATAACTTAGTGTATACAACATTCCCATCAGACCTGGTCCTTCAAAGAACACTGAAGTACATGAGCCATTAAGAAATCCTTCTAGGATATATTTATATATTATTGTTTATGCTCTGCCCCTCTGGGGAGGAAGAGAGGAGGATAATGTCTTTGACTTTGAAAGACCCTATATTAAAGGTAAGCATGCATTACAACTGGAAAAAAAACATTTCCCAGATTAAGAATAATTATTTGAGACTTTTGCCTGCATATTTCTTTGGGGATTCCTTCAGAAATTTACATAAGGTTACAAAACTTCATTTTATTTTAAGACACATGGAATGATAAACTCCAAAGTTTCCAGACCGAGGGAAGAAAAATACCACAAAAATAGGAAACTTACAAGATTTCTCTCTAGAGATTCCAGCCGATAATCTATTTCTTTCAGACGATTCTGTTGATCACGTTTTTCCTTATTGTCTCGCAGAACCTTTTCACCTGGAACTGTTTCTAGGCTTCTGTTTGCATAAACCAGAGACTCCTAAGAAAAGAACAGATAGAAGTTAAATACATGACTTTATACTGCTTCACAGACGAGGGTTCTTTTGATTTCTATTAAGAAAACACTGAAATGCTTAGAACAATATGTCAATGTCAAATTCTGCAAATGCATAGTTTTCATTATGTACATTTTCAAATACAATAGCTAAATATCAGGCTAGACATATTTCAGTAAAAGAATTCTTACCCTTTTCATTTTAAGAGGAATTTCTTAGTCTCCATAGCTAACACTTGGATGTTTAATTTCTACTGCAACAATAAAAATGCTCTGAGAATAGGGGTGACTGAATGACTGGTTCAAAGCTTGCTCCTATTAACCATACTGGGATCAGAATTAAGCCAGAAGAAAAAGTAAGAACTGAGCTGAAATGACAATAGCTTTTCTTTACTAAGTATCATGATAAATGAGGAATAACCCTCTCTATGTAAGCTGGAGTCAGTTGCCCAACCATTATTAAAGATTTGGGTTACACACTCTCACATTCTTCAATAGTTCTGGACTGGATTCTGAAGTTTGTGTCAGTCCCACGTACATTCAGGTATTGGTAAAACTGCAAAGTTATGTTGCAATGGGAAAAAACCACAGCTTTCTCTTGCAAACCAAAGATTCTATAGAAAAACCCAGTAGTGGCAGAGGTAAAAAAACCTAAGAAAAAAACCTTCTCCCATCTTGATAATCAATTTAACCCAAAGGTACATGAGCAGCCATAGAATAAAAAAATACTCTATTCATTCTTACTTTCAGAAGCAGCTCAAGAAATTTTAATAGACACAAATAATTCCAAGTAGCATGTCTAATTGGAAAGAAAAACAACCTTCACAATTCAACATTCAACAGAAAATTTCTCAGCTACAATATACAAAAAACTGTATCTAACTGTATCTAACAACTTTTTTGAAACATCAAGCAAATCTATGAGTTCTGACATTTCAATCAAACTATTAGTTGCCTGAAAATAAACTTATTTTAATACAGTAAAAATTTTTTACTATATATTTACAATCAGCAATAGCTGGCAGTACCACAATGACAGTAAATTTTCCTGTAACAGACAATCATATTTTCTGCTTCTTTCTGTATTGCTTTCAAAAGTATTCATAATAATCTATTTGATATTTGACCACTCTGGAGCATTAAGGTACTGCTTTCTCATAAGTAGTTCTTACAGCCTCACTTCTCATCCCTGAATAGTAACTGATAGAAACTCACATAATATGAGTAAAGTCAAGGCTTTTCCCCACTTACTAATTTTTTAACATTTTTCTCAATATATCATGAAATAAATGTAGAAAGTATTATATCAAGGAAAACTTTTTACTGTCAATGTTTCACATACTTCAGAATATGTTATGTTTCAATTATATAGCACATATACATAGTAGAAGCCCATTTGAGATTACTCCATCTTTCATATTTTTAGATCTGTAGAAAATCAAACTGTTAAACATTTTACATAAGGGAAAATACAAACACTTAGCAAGAGCCAAAGTTGTAACAAACATAATGACAAACAGAAATATGCAGTATTTGAAATATCTATAATTATTTGTTGCGCTCCCTTTTCTCCAAATTTTATAAATAAATAATAACAAAATCCCACCTAATGAAGTATATTAGTGTCATACAATCTTCTTGAGACATAAAACTGGCTGATCAGTTCATTAATCTGCTTCTAACCATGCTCTGAAACAGAGATATCTGTGAAATTCATCTGTTTTGGTGAAGCACAGGCATAGAGCATAGGCTATCAAGGGGTTCATTAATTGAAAAATTAGTGTATCTTCTGAATTTTGAGCATTTATTTAGTCTTAAACTGTTAACTATAGTCTACTTCTATAATAGAAAAAGGGAATATTTTCCTGATAAAAAACCCCAATCCGTTACGAATGAACTCCTCATGGTAATACACAACATTAATTATCTTTTAAGACAACCAAGCCTACAGATATTATTGTTTCTTTAAACACCATCTTCATTTGCTTTAGTTTTCAGGTAGCTTCCCAGTTTTTCAAGCTGGTAATTGTACTCATCACACACTGTCTTACACTTCATATTCTTCAGTCTAACGTTTTCCTGTTTCTTTCAGGATTACATTCAATTTAATTTATTCTTCCCCAAAAATATTAAGTAAGACAGAAGCATTTTTAAGTATTTAGTTTATTTGGCACCAGAGCAAAGAAATGTTTCAGAGAGAAACACAGTTTTGATGAGAGACATTTCCATGTAAAAGAGAACATTAGTCATGGAAAAGCATTCTTAATCCAGCTGGACTCCTTGTACAAAAAGATGAACATGTTGCTCCCCTGTTACAGCTCAGTTATGGTACTGCGGGACAATTAAAGCCCATTATTAAAGATTTCAGAGTGAGAGAATAGTTCCTATATCCTGTCAAAGTATCCATCAGTGGCAAAAAGCACATCTCCCACCGAGACAACAGTGATTAGGTGTCTGCATTTTGAAAGTTTTATCTAATGCAATTCTTGGAAGAAAAAGAATGTGCAGCTTCATAATATGCAACTCTAAGCTAATTCTAAATTAAAATCACAGAACTACAATGTCTGAAAGCCTTTTATATGCTGCAAAACAAAACTGAAAGGCAACTGCTTTTCACTAATGAAAGGTAACAAGGAATTAACTACCTCTTTTTGGTTGTTAGGTTTAATATTACTCAAAAAAGATAATACACTACTCTTCAATTAGCATACACCTAAATGCAAGTTTCTATTGAAATACTTCTGGGCTATTACCTGAAAGGAAGCAACAAAGATAACTTGGACAAACACTTCCAAACAGAGCGTTCATTATCACAGGCAAGTCACATTAACTTCAAGCTGATGTCTTGTAACATTGAACGCAAGCTCAGGCAATCATTGGCAAGCTCAGGGTAACAACTGCATTTGTTACGTGACTACCAGCGAGGGGGAGGTGCTTTTTCACACATTAGATCCCAGCTGGTAAATGATCAACCTCAAAATGTGACTCCTCTGGGACTGAGCTACAGAAAATACTACTAGAGGTAAAACAGAACCTCACATTCAGAAAGAAGCCAGCAAAAAAATGACATTAAAGTGCCCTTATAAAAAGAGAAAAAAAACAAACCCACAGGTATTTTAGCCTTTCAAAGAGACGCTTCTCATGCACTGGTAACTGAAAACAGTTTTGCCAATGAACATTTTTACAGATATTCTCTGATATACCAGTTCTGGCCATAAAATGAAAATATTACAGAAGTAAATAAGCTTTGTGCAAAAAAGTGCAAACTAAGAATTACGGTTTTTTAATTTAAACCACATTATAGTAGAGGCAACAGTACCAGGGCATGGGATAAATTGGCGTCTTCTAAGTACAAAATTCAAACAATCATTTCTCAAGGCTGAGACCTTGATTCTTAATCTTCTAGTCTCAATATTGCTGGCAAGGGAAAAAGACAAAGGCCATTAAAAACAAGGGACATACAATTTCAATCTATCTTCTACAGTCTTTAACATTGCTTATCGGTCATTGCCTTATCCTTCAGATCATAAGTGAACAGGCACTTTTGGGACCCCGAGATAAGAAGAAACCTAATTCTAATTCCCAAAGGTATACTATCATAGATAATTTGTTACTATGCTGAAAAAACCACCCTCACACAGTTAAAAAAAGTGTGTTACCAATTTCTGAACATGAAGTATTTTGGAAGTATGGAATCAACAACTGCTAAAAACAATACAGTTCTTGAATTAAATACGACTCAAAATAGCAACAAATTATTTTTCCATTGTTTTCTATAGCTAAAATTTCTCACTTCATTCCTTAACACATATACTTTATTAATAAATAGAAGATCCTAAAGAAAAATGCAAAAGATACAAATACAGACATATGCTATATTGATCTCAACACACATTTCAAACAAAACATCTGCAGATGAGCTCTGTTCTGTAACCTACCTGATACGTCTGGCTTGGTGATTTTGAGCTAGAGCTGGAAAGTGCAGAAAACTCCCCATCAGATAGTAGTACTTGAAGCTTATTGTCTATGTCATTCAGGAGATGAAATTCCATTGTTTCAGGTGTGTACCCTTCTCCTGGTGCCAGCCAGCCAGATAGATTCTCCTGTTGAAAGATACAGAAAATACTTAAGCCTCATTCACAAAAGAAACTTTAAGGGTAGTTACATATCAAATGTATTTATTTTTCAGATAAACCATACTTAATAATAAAACGTACATTTTCATCCATTTCAGTATATAGCTAAAATCTCCCAAATATTCATATATTTAGCACATTCGAGAGCAGCTATGGACAAAACAAGTAGAGACATTCATACATTCATTGTTTTTAAATATAACCAAGGAGCAGCTTAAATGGACAACCACTTTCCATCTGATAAAGGAGTCAAAAAGTGAGAAAGCCTAACCAAAACTAGGCTTGGAATGAAACTGCAGAGGTTCATGCTACGGCAGAAACCACCTGGAGCCAAATCTCAAATGGAAGGTATGAGATGTAATGTGACACTTGCAAGGTACCACCAAAGAAGAAAACAAGGCATTTGCAGGAAATCAAAGGAACTGCTCCGAGGTCAGTAGCTGCCATCCTTCTAGAGCCCCTGTATGTTATCACAGAAAGTCTGGGAGAGACAGAAAGCACAGTTCTTTTCCTGATCATGATTTACATGACTTTTCCTCTTGATAGCAGTTAACACCTGAATAACACATATGAATATATACTCCTACTACATACAGTTGCATATTATGAGTGAGCTAGGCCACTTAACCCAAGCAAATGAGCTCATATCCACAGACAGATGCAGGTTCTCCACAGCAACTTGGCACTCCTGCCTCACACTCAGGGAAGCAAGTCTGCACAACCTCCATTCACTGGGTATGAGAGTAGCAGACTACATCTCTCTCCTGACCACAACGAAACACCAGATAGGACCTTAGGAGAGCAAGGATGTGTGGAAGGACACGAGTGTATCACTCATTTCCTTTCTTTTTCCTACCAGAATAGGACCAGCACCTTGCCCTAAGACTCTAACATCTGTCTTGCAAGAAATTCATGTCCACCATTTGTTTCCAGCTTCCAGATTAGTCCTCTGGCTATTCAAGCAGTTGCATCCATACAAGAGGAGGAAATACCAGCTTCCAATTACAATACCACTGCTATGAGGTCATTCGTGGTTCATGCCCATTACCATAAAGCACACTAGTTGCAAAAATAAAAAAAAAAGCATACCCCAAACACCTGTCATAAATTATCTTCATAATAAATGAAAAAAAAAGAAAAAAAA
>QWTY01004659.1:0-21330 GCA_008033365.1 Pseudorectes ferrugineus | reverse complement strand
GAAAATAAACCATATGAAAAAGTGTCCTTCCCACATGCACAAGGACTTTGGAACTTCTCCTGTGCTCTGGATAATTTTTCTCAACTTGCATTTAATTTTAAAGCTTGCTGCTTCTATTTCAGACCAAAGAGGGGCTTGTCAGCCATTTCCAATTACAGTAGTTTGCCTAAGGAAAGACATATTTCAACTTACAAACCTCATACTGCCTGTGTGTCCGTACCCATCCAAGCACACCTAGAGCTGAGAACAAGCAGATAATGACATTGTAGGATTATAAAAAATAACCTTAGCAGGGCCTGCTGTGATAGGATAAGAGGCAATGGTTTTAAAGTAAAAGAAGGTAGGAACAAGAGGGGATTTTTAAGGAAGGTGGGGATTGACAACTGAAAGAAGCTATTGAGGGAAGGAAGAGTTTGTTTCTTGCCAGTTTCAGATTAAGCATGGATTTTTTTTTCTGGAAGATGTATAATAGTCATATTCATTTTACTGAGTTCAAGCCAGATGTAGGCAGTAAAATTTTCAGGTCTTCTATAGTCAAGAAGTCACGTAGACATCTAATGACCCATTTTAGTCCTAAATTCAAGAGATCAGTGAGGAAACATCAAAGTGTTTGGACAGAAACTGCAAAAGTTTCACTGTGTGAGAGAACTGAGACAAGAAAGAGGCCCTGATCCTACACCAGTTTGTGAGCATGAATATCCATCTCCAGAATTGATGCTGATCTCTGCAGTGGACTTACAATCTCTGCTTAACTCAGAGAGTCATAAAAAGAAATGATCAGAGGATAAGGTGTTTTACTATAAAGAACCAGTTTTAATAAAGCCCTGTTCTTTTTCATGGGATCTTTGAAAAATTTGCAATGTGTTTCCATGCATAAGACTCTTTAAGTCTTATAATCTTTCTGGCTGCTACTGGGACATGTTTTTTCCCTCAGTGAGCTTCAGTTTTGCATTTGCCACTAACTCATGGTTCCAAGATGTGAGGGACTACCACCGGGGAAGTTTAAAGTATTTTTCATTAGTAAAACAAAGCTCCTGGATAGTCACTTTGTGCCTGAGCCAATTCTTTGTCCACCTCTTCATCCCTGAGAGGGACAGAATGATGCAGCCTCTTTCTCCTCATCCTGGGCTTCTTCAGAAGTCCTGTTATAGCTGAAAGAGCCAAATCACCTTGATAGGCTGTGAAATGACCTCCAGCACCATGTCCCCATTCCTGTGCCAGACACCCTCTGGTGCTGTCACTCCCTGTGCTGCACCAGCTGGGCAGTGGGAGCTGGCCGGGCACTGCAGCCTGCAGTGGCACGGCATGGTGACATGGATGGGCATGTCACCCTTCAGCCATATTGCATCACAAGCGAGGCTAGGTTTGGCTTTAGGAAACCATGACTAAATACTGCCAAGTAGTTGATCATTTTCCAGATCTGCCCATGGGTGTCTGGATTGAAAGTGCTGCTTTTTGGACTGCTGTAGTGGCCGGCAGGGGGGACCTGCCCTACAATGCAAACATTTGTTTAAGCAGTGCTTTTAGTGGTAGATTACATCTCAGCAGAGCCATGAGTACTGATTCTGGCTGCATGAAGGCCTCCCTTGTAGCAATATATCTCTTCTGAGTGTAGACAAGTCTCAGTAACATTAATAAATTGGCACGGAGGGGTTTCTATAATATCTCAGTTTCCCACAGCCAGTTCAGCTTCAGACAGGGTTCTATGAGTTTTTAAAGGGGCAGACTGGATAAAAATCAAAAGGAGGCAGAAGATGAGCAGGGCTCAATGTAGACATGACAGGGAAAGGAAGGGTGTCTTTTTGCTGTCTCAGCCCCATTTTTCACTTTTTAGATAAACGTGTGACTCTTTCTGAGTGCCCAGGTGCCCTTACCCTGCCTCTTTCTACCTATGTGTGTAGCAGGTGGGAAGGGGAAGGATGTGCAGGTGCTGCTCATTGCTGCTTGTATCCTAGGCTGTTTCCTCTCATCTAACCTAGAGCTGCCCCTGCCCGTAGCACATCTCTGGCTCTCACACTAGCTAACTCTCTGCTCCTGCTCCTCATCTCCATTGCATGCAGCTTCCTTCACTCCCTGAGTTTTCTCTGGTTCCTCTTTTAAGGGCTCACATGCTCTTTCCCACTCCCCTAGAGTTCCCTTTGTTTACCCAGTAACAGAGAGCCTTTCATTTTTCCACAGTGTGGCTGTGATCTTAAATTGTCTCTCCTTTCCTTTTTTCTTTCACCATGCAAATGACTCTTCACCTTTCCCTTAAATGCCCAAGATTCTAAACACCTGCAACTCGGTCTTCTCACTGCACAATATGGTAATCCCTCCCAGGTTCTGTTGTACGGATTTGAAAAGCCTGTCCATGTCTATGCAGTAACAAGACAGTGTTATGCTTTTGGTCAAACTAATAGGGAATGGCATATCTCTGACAGCAATTTCTTAACAGGGAAAGCTGTGAAAATCAGATGGGTGGTGCACCCTTTCCCAAGTTAGAAAAGATGAGATGCATTAGTTGCATCCATATCAGCACTTCTGTCCCTCATTGTTTGGAGTTGCATCTGATCCCAAATATAATACTCATCCTGGGTGGGAAAAGGAAAAATAAAACCCTGAAATTTCTCATTTCCTCTGGCTACTGATATCATACCTTATACTTCTGCTAGTAGTAATTTTTAAACTTACACAGTTGCAGGACAGTGTTCTGGCAAGTTCCTGTTGCTGTTCTTCGCAGTGACATTCAAGCACCTTGGCAATAGCCAGCCTAACAAATTTCTCTTTGAGGCTCAATCCAGATTAGCAGCCCAGATTAGCACAGAGGCAGAGTAAAGCAATAAAGAATAAACCACACCAAGATCTGTATTTGGAGTGGAAAACCAGTTAGGCTAACCAGCTGGAGGTGTCAAGCAGGGGACTCGTGGGAACTAAGTGCATTTCTCCACTCAGTTTGCATGGAAAGGAACCTATTTGGTGTAAATAACACCAAAACACCTCCTCTCTTACAGAAAGAATGGAGGTACAGCAGACGGGCAATCCTTTCACAAGAGAACATTACACTGAAGGTGAATGGGATCTTGACATCTGGAGACTGGATTTGAATCCAGGTTCTTCCTATGTCAGAAAAGCAGTCCAGCCACTGGCTTTGACACTCGTGGTGTTGGGTGTATGTCCTTGCAGTTTGGTTAAGGCACTGTTTAGCCAGCTGGGCTGCAGAGAACATCAAGGTAACCCTGGGCATGAGGGATGAAGGGCAGAGCATTTGTCTGCCAATAGCAGTGCAGGCATCAAAGGGTTTAAAACTTGAGACTCATCCTTCCATCACGAGAACGCAGATGAATGTGACTTAGAGGCACTCTGCCATGAATTTAGTTACTTTAAAATTCATGGAGATTTTGAAATATAACATAAATAGTTTAGAAGGATTAAAAAAATAAAAAAGAAATCAGATTTCTAGAGTTAATGGGAACATTCAGTTCAAATAGAAAATATTAATGAAGGAACTTTGGAAGCTTTGTCAATGCTTTGAAGTTTCATCTGTGCAGCCAACGCCTGGAACTGGAGGAAATTTCTGCATTAGCTGGGTCACCCCACAGATGCCCACCCAAGCTGGTACTGGTCAGTATCATGGGAAAGACAGGAGACAGGATTTGTAACAATTTGAATAACACCAAAAAGGTAATATATTTTCTGCCAATTCTTTTCCTCTATCCAAAGTAGAAACCAACGAGGAAAATATGTTTAACATCAGACATACTTTTTCCCTTCATATGAAGAAATCCAGAAGATGAGTGTTTCATTATAAAAATATTTCATACCTAAGAGATACTGTCGCTATGTCCTTGGTTGGGTAGCAGAGTAAACAGTTGCATGAAAGTGAAAGGATTTAAGATGTGTTAAAAGGGAGTTCATTTTAGCTGCACTGTAACTACAATAACATACCTATTTTGTTTCGTAGCCATGCCACTCTTGTATGAACACTCTCCATTCCTGTTGCTCTTTCACATTGCCTGGATAGGAAATCAAATGCAATGGAGATGGGTGAGACCAGGAAAGTTTCAGATTTTATTGAACTTTGAGAGTTTTTGGAGCTAGTGGCTTGCAGAGGTAGCACTCTGTGGAGGGTTTCATCTGTAGCTCGGTGATTGGCAATTGAAGGATGAACCGTGTGAACAGGCTCGAATGAAAAAGAACAACTGCATTTGACCCCAGTTTTGTCTGTTGCAATGCAGAAATAATTTGCAGCTTGAACCATATTTGTTTGATTTGTGTGTAGAGAAAATGGCATTTTTTGAAAGAAACTCAGCTTTGCTGACTCCTGTGTTTGGAAATTACCTTTTCAGTTACTCAAACAGGAAAGGATAAACGCTGGAAACGTTATTAATAAAACATTAAGCCCCCTCCCTCTCTCCCTCCCCAAAACCCCAGCTCCTAATTCAGCAGAGGTCAAACAATAAAGTTTACAATCACGCACTCCACGCTGCTCAGCACTCCGAGCCAGCACACCAGTGACTGGCCAGATTAGTTAATCTTCCTCAGCTTCGTCTTGGGCCCTATAACTACTGCGGCAGGTCATTAACCAGCTGGTGAAGCCCCGGCACATCGTACATTTATTCCCAAACCTTAGCAGCCGTTGTTGAGTCCAGGAGCCTTAAAGAGGTACTTCTGATGTTAGCTGACAGAATGTTAATTTATGCTCGCTGTAATTCAAAGGGATTCCAAGGCAACTGTAAACTAATGAAACCTGAATAACTTTCCTGGAGAAGGTTCCTTATTTAATCAGTTGAACTAAAATGGAAATATGTAAAATGAGCAGTCATTCTTTCTTTTAAAATATAAGGCCTTTTTGTGAAAAGGGAGATAAATGAGAACATGCTGTGTTAGAGGAATGAGATGTAGAAAAATGTTTGATTAATGCAAAATATTTATTCTCCCCAAGTTCCTTGATTTTTTTTAAACTCTGCTGTTCATCACTGCCAAAAGTAAAAAGCAAAGAACGCAATGTCTACTGAGTTTGGTAACCTAGCAGACCTATTGCTTTCAGCCAGGATTTTCTTTTTCTTTCCTTTTTCTTTTTTTTCCTCTCTTTCTTTTTTTTCTTCTTTTATTTTTAATCTCAAATGAAAGGCTCTCTTTAATCAGATAATTGACCGGCTGGTAATTTTAGCCGTTTGTGACACACCAGTTGGCAGGTACAGTGGTACATAACCATGAGTCTTTTCCTATTAGCCTTCCCTCCTTCTGGGACACTCACAGACGTGTCTCTGTCTTATCAGTCCCAGGGGACCATTCCCAAACATTTTGCAATGAAAATGCAAAGAAGGGGCCTTTTCCCTCCCGAAAAGGAGGGCCAGCTGTCAGAGGTAATGACTGCCGGCGGATGCGCAGATGGCACTGGAGGTGTTGCCTCAGCCCACTGAGCACCTGGAGAAAGGGGGTGTCCATTGTACAGCTGTTCCTGTAGGGGCCACGCTCTGCCCGGGTCCTGGGGCCCAGGGCCCTTGCCAGGTTGGTGGGGGGCTCGGTAGCAGCAGGCACAGATGTCCCCAGACCGTGCTGCACTGGCAAGGAATGCAGAGTCCTGAGGGATTGCCCTTTTTACTTACTGTGGGCTTCTTGCTCTTATCCCGTCTCTGCTCTTCGCTTTCAGTGGTGGCTGGGAGTGAAATGTAGCTTGCTGCATGACTGACAGACCTTCAAGCTCCTCAGCAAACCTTGGGCCTTATTTTGAAAGGCCCATGAAAGAAAAAGGATTGTGTGCTCTCTGAATGCAGGGCTGCTGAACCGCTGCCAACCCCAGGCTGCTCCATTCAAAGGGCTGAGTGAATAAATGAGAATAACATCCTTGGGGACCTCAGGGATCGGTTTACTCTGAAAATCCTCAGCCTTACAAAGGGTCAGAGTCACAAGGTAAATGAAAATGGCTGGGAGGGGACTTTGATGGCCAAAACACTGTAACTGTAGAGGGCTTGAAAGAAAACTGTATTTTTTAAAAACTGAGAGAAGAGAGGAAGCAAACAGGGGAGAATGTGACTAGCAGGGGGACTTCAGCCTGCAGCCTCACCAGAAGGGAGAGGGGGGAATGAGAACAGGAGAAGAGAAAGAAATATTTCCACTGTCTTAATCCACAGCAATCTTTGAAATACTGCTATGGGCAGTGACTGTAGCAAGGGAGAGCCTCTGCCCTGCCTGATGCCCCAGTGCAACAAAGGTATTTTCTCTGGGTAATGATAAGCACAGTACAACAGAACAGCATTTCACTCACTTGATAAGTAACCAACAGACCTCAGGACACGGAGGGCTGAGCAAATGGCTTTAGGGACATGACTGCGCCCTGTCCTGAAAGAAACTGAAGAAAATTGCACACAAATATTCAGGTACTTTTGGTGTTTCAGTTAAAAATTGTCATCTAAGCTAATGCAGAGACATTTAAAAAGGGCATTTTAGAAATAGCTTTGCACTGGTATGGAAGACAAGGATGTGAATGTGTGCACTGACTTTGAGTCTGCTTAAATTTGTTAATGTCAGTAAGTCATATAAGGCCAGATGCACATTAACATCTTGAGACCATTGGGAATTAGACACCTAAACACTTCAGTCTCTAAATCTCTGGCTCTTGTTGGTCTCTTCTCTTTACCTTTAGTCCTCTGAGCAACTCCATTAATACTGACAGTAGTAAAGTTAAACACAGTCCTAAGCATTTGCAGGATCAGGATGTATGTGACTTAGAGCAGCCGCAGTTTCTTATTAGGTGTTTGTATAGTGCCTGGCATCTGGGCCCCATCTCAGTTGGAGTTACTGCAATTCAAGTCATAGTAATTTAAAAATAGGTTAAATACTGAATTATAACAATCTTCTGACAGATTATCTTCTGCTGGTAAAATATTTTTTCAAGTCCTTAAGGTCAAGCTGACAAGTGCACAGCTTTGGTCAGACTGCTGCTTTCTAAATGATCATTGCACCTTAACTAAGGGAGAAGTTTTATGTGCAGCTGAACTCATCTATGCTCTCACATGTCAAACATGATACCTGTAGGCTACTTAGAGAGGTACAGGCATTTCTCCCTCCTCAGCTGTTAGTAAAGACTCTGCTATATATAGATAGTTTCCTTTTGCAAACAGTTATTCATTTCTGTAACAGAAGAGGGAAAATAGAATATCCTACCAAAAACAGAGAAATTCAAGCTTGTTGCATTTAGACATTCAGATCAATGTCCATACCCCATGAAAAAGTCTTACCTTTAACTTCCACTAGGCTTCATGCTGTCATATAGGTTCCATGACTTGTAACTGCTGTTTAGGACACACTTTTGTTGATAGGAGTATTAGTACCCCATACTAGTCCACAAAACAACAGTGAGCAGAGAAAATGCAGGACTCTATTTTGCATTTCCTACACACCAGCTGCACTATTGCTCCTCTGATCAAATTTCCCCTGCTTTGGGATCAAGGTGGGGAAGGACCTGTCAGCCCCAGAGAGCATCATAGACTGTAGTGTTTTTTAGGGTTAAAACAAGAGGGTTTAGCTCACCAGTAGTGTAGACCAGTGAGTAGCTAGACCCTTCATCTGAAAGTATAGCTAAAAACTACTTCAAACTGTTCGATTTTGTATAGTGGGTTGCTAGCAGAGTTGATAGGACTGGAGAGGAAGTAAAATTGCATCCACGTGGGCAAACGCTAATAGGAGACTTTTTTTCAAACCAGAAACATTTGAGGATTTTCTAAAGCATTATTTTTTCCCCATCAGGTTCAGAAGATAGAATTTAGGCTTAAATCCTTGTACTAGGCAGAAGAGACATCACTGGCTTGTGATCTAATTTCTGTGTCAACCATTAGAAACTTCAAGGGGGCACATTTAACCTCTCTGCACCTTAGTTTCATCTACACAGTGCAGAAACAGAAGCACTAGTTTAATCCTACATGCTGTGCAAAACAGGTACAAGTAAACTGTAGAAATCTTATTTTGGCAGATAAATTAATGGAGAGAAAAAAAGGCTTTGTTACAGAGAACACCAGAAGGTAGTTGATCGTTTGTTTTTAAACAAAAGCAGGTAGTTCACAAAACTCAGGGTGGGTTTTTCCAATACCTAACCCAGGATTTGGGCTCCCTCGTGGATGTTCTGAAGTCTAATATGGAGCAAGGTCATGCTTCAGCATACCCAGGATGAGGGTGTTAATAGGTTTTCCTTTTAGCCTGCCACCTGTTTTCCCACACCAGTGGGAGCTTTGCTACCTTTGAGATCTCTATCACCTTTGTCAAATTTAGCTGAAGTAGGCCAAGGGATTCAAAAGTTACTGAAGTATCTCATGTTGATATGACTCATTTCTTTAGGAAATCAGGCTGAGAAAGCAGTTGGGTACAGAGTAAACTTGAGGCTGTAAAATGCCATAATTCACTGTAGCTGTGAGCATCACTGCATAAATGAACACACATGCACACACATTTCCTAATGTCTACTGGAAGCAATAAGCAGAACCAATAATGTATATTTAATTGTGTTTATTTTTCATGAATGTCTTTTAAGAAAGGATTCTCTTAAACCAAAAATTTGAGAAATGGCCCAAACTGGGATTTATCTCAATTATGTTGTGTACGATTATATGATAGACATTTTTTTCTAGGAGAAAAAAGCTCAAGTTGCACATGGAGTTCATTAAAATTGGACTAATGGTTTCAATCATGTTTCTAATACCGTAGAATAGCTGGTCAGCAACGTGGGCTGGGGATAAGCCTGTGTGATATCTACTGAAACATATGTGCTTTTGTTTTCCCTCCTCATGATGAGCAAACTGTTGCTGAAATGGTTTATTTTTACAAATGTGAATAAGGAGAAACATGAATGGAGGAAACTATGAATGAACACGATGAGTAAACACAGTAAGTGTATAAGCCTTGCTATAGATGGGTTCAGGTAGGTAGGTATGGACAAAGAGGCCTGTACCTGCTGTAGGGTGGATAGTTGATGTTCCTCTGCAGTGCAGTCATAGGGAAGGACAGAGTCAGGGCAATACAGGTCAGATTTTATTATAAAGTGCCAACTTTTTCTTAGCCTCAAGCAGACAAAAAGCAGAATGGTGCACCTTAGCTTACTATAAAGTTCCTTTTCTATAGTAAAAAAGTGCTATATTAAAAATAAAGTGCATTTTCTATAAAGTAACCCTTATTTTCACAATCTCTACAATCACTTTTTAAAATGTCTGTGTCAGACAAACAGTTTTTGATATTTCATTTTTCTTTGGAGTCCAGGGTTTTTGTTAATGTGGGGGCAGGGAGCAGCTGCCCCACATACAGTACCCCTCAGGCTATCTTTTTTTTCTTGAAAACCTTTGCAAATGGCTCTCTCTATGTTTTGTTTTTCCAGTGTTCCCCAGCAGCAAAACTTCGGAGTTTCATTCCAAGTAATGTGCTCAGGGCCAGACCACTGCTTTTCATCCAGGGCTGTGGATTTAGCTTCAGCCTTCAGAGGGCAGCCCAGGGCAGCAGACAGCGCACTGAAACCTCCTCTTGGGTGAGGTTTGGACCCTCTTGTAATATTTTATTCTGAGCTCTTTCCTGGATGGCATTATTGATTAATGGCATTATTCCCCACATGGTGTGCCTGTGCAAGGTGATACCTGAGCGTGGCTCTCCCTCTGTGGACACAACAGCACGACCAAAATGCAAGGCGACAGCTGTGGTTTTGCTGGACAGGCTGTAGTGGGAGATCTGTACAAGAGAAAAAGGAAGCACCTTTGCTGCGTTGTGTTTCTGTGCAACAGAAATTTATCTATAGACGTAGGTACGACAATTCCATTTTCAGAAGGGAAAACTGCGCATCATTTCTCCAAGAATTAATATGAGACCATCTCTCATGTTCAAATTTTAATTATTATTAATTCTCCTGGTATGATGGAGACAGTGAGTTCAGTGTGCCTTCCCCAAAACAAAACATGGTTTGTTTAATTTCATTTGAAAATCCAATAAAAATGGTTTAGATAAATGTTGAAAGACCCATTGGCTTCCACCAGGCATACCACATAAACAGTTGGCATCCTATCTACTTCTCTCATCTTGCTTTTAATTCTCTCTTTTCCCTTGCTTTCTAATATCAACTTTCACATAACTCTGCATTGCCTCAGGCCTACATGTTCTATAGATCGAGTCACTTCTAATAAGAAAAAAGAGTTGATTTATAAAAACATTTCCTTGATGGGCACCGGAGGAGAGGGGGTGGGGGTGGGTGGAAATCCTGTAGAATTTTCTTAGAATAGCATAGGATCATAGAATCTTTAAGGCTGGAAAAGACTCCAAGATCACTGAGCACAACCTTTGACTAAGAACCACCATCTCAACTAAACCACATCACGTCCAGTTTTTCTTGAACACTTCCAGGGATGGTGACTCCATCACCTCTCTGGACAGCCTGTTCCAATGCTTAATCACCCTTTTAGTGAAGCAATTGTTCCTGATGTCCAACCTGAACCTCACCTGGTACAGCTTTGAGGCCATTTCCTCTCATCCCATCACTCGTCACCTGGGAGAAGAGGCCAACTCCCACCTGGCTACAGCCTCCTTTCAGGCAGTTGTAGAAAGCAATAAGGTCTCCCCTGAGCCTCCTTTTCTCCAGGCTGAACAACCCCAGCTCCCTCAAATTCTCCTTATAAGACGTACTCTCTAGATCCTTCACCAGGCTTCATTGTCATTCTCTGGACATGCTCCAGCACCTCCATGTCTTCCTTGTAGTGAGGGGCCCAAAGCTGGACACAGCATTTGAGGAGTGGCCTCAGCAGTGCTGAGTTCAGGAGGGACAATCACTGCCCTGTTCCTGCTGGCCACACTATTACTGATAAAAGCCTTTGGATGCCATTGGTCTTCTTGGCCTCCCAGGCACACAGATGGCTCATGTTCAGCCACTGTCAACCAGCACCCCCAGGTCTTTTTCCACTGGGCCACCTTCCAGCCATTCTGCTCCAGTCTATAGCTCTGCCTAGGATTGTTGGGATCCAAGTGCAGGACCCTTTGCCACCTTATTCTTGATGATCCATTTCATTTCCTTGTTATTATGCCTACAAGACAACCTTCACTAAAATTCCTGAAGAAAATGCCCCTCTAACCTATCTGAGTAATTTCACCTCCAGTTGAAATGTTGGCTTTCTTCCTGCTCAGTCCATCTCTGCAATTTAGAGTGATCTTGGAGCTTGCTTCTGGTGGAAAAACTAAAAATTCTGGCTTTTGTTCTGGCTTGCCATGGCATGCAGTGCAGAGAAAATGCTGGAATGAAAAGATGCTTTTATATCACTGTTTTCCTTATGTATTGTGAAATCATGGCAGAGCCAGAAGGGAAAAGGAAGGTTTTACAATTGCGAGAATGCAGTTTGGGGAAGAAAAACAAGTGTCCTTGAAAATATCTCCTGGGTTTTATTACATCTGTTCATGGACGCCAGCAACTGGGAATGGAACAGCACCAGGGAAACAGGATAGATTTCAAAATATAAAAATACAGAAGTTCTGTAATACAGTGCTGGGGAAGAATGATAAAAATCCCTGACTGCACACCTATCTGTAGCAGAGAAGAATGTAGACAATTCTCTGAGGATCAGGGAAACTGCCTTCCTGGAACAGACTTGCACTACTCTCCAGGCTGAAATCTGGCTCCAGGGCTGACCTCCTCCAGATGCTCCACAAGAAGGAAAAAAAAAAAAGACCCTCCAAAAAACAAAAGCCTCAAGGAAGACATTAAGGGAATAGTTTGCCAATAAAGGAGAATTCTTCATAATTGCCTTCAGTTTGTTACTGTCTTACACTCAAAGCAGGAAAGCTTAGGTCATTTCTAAATCACTTTTGATAGGCAAGACACACAGGAATGCATGGCTTTTTAAGTTAACTGCTCAATGCATGCATGTGAAGAGCATATATTGCACTTAAAAGTACACGTATGCAGAAACAAGTTACATACCTTTAAAAGTTGCTGCAGCCCTGTGTGTTAGATAAAGAAAAGCAAAAATGAGCAAGTATGTATTGCCCTCATATTTTACACTGATTCCCATTCCCATCTTGCTGCATTACGTTCCCTTTGACATCCTTTACCACTTTCTGAACTGAAGAAATGTGCCTGCAGAGGCAGGTATCTGTGTCAGACTTGCCCAGCAGTAGGCCAATTATTGGTAGACTAAGATTACAGCATTAAAGTACTCTGCATGACAGTCCAACACTCGACTTTGGCATGCAATGATGATCCCTCTGTGCTTGCCCACTCCAGGAGCCTGCAGCCAATCTTCTGGGATGCTCCAGGAGCCAGCCCTACACATGCTCAGCAACTATCAGCAAAATAAAAGTGGAGAGGAAAACTGTTTTGCTACCTACATGTCTGCAATACAGTTTGACTACTTTGCTGGCAGGGAGGCCAAATGATACCTTTCCTTTAAGGACAGAAAAATGAATCATACTTTCTGTCTTAAGAGTAACGTTTCTGTGTCTCTGGGAATGTGATCCTTATTCTCTCTGCTATAGACATGACCCAGATGCTTTCCTGCCATTCAGATATATGCAAGATACCCTTTTTGTAGAACAGTGGACAAAATTGCATGAGTGGAAAGTTCCACAGTTCAGTTCAAAGCTTTCCATTCTACAATATGGAGTGGGGATTGTTTCCATGCCAGTGTCTCAAAATGTTGTCTAAATGCCATTGCCCTCTCAAGGGAATACATCATGCTTTGGGAACTACAGATAGGGCTACCTGAAAGAGATCTGGTTTGTAGGGAGTCATAGGCTCTTACTGCCTGGGAAGCTACTACAGGTGGGAAACTGATTTGACTGATGACAAATTATAAACATTGTTTGACTGATCTGGAGCTCATTCTTGCTTAAGTCTGGTATAAAGCAGGAGCACCCTTGGTTGGCTTTGTCACCAATGTAAGACTGTTGTACCAAGTCTAAGAACCACAGGATAAAGGCACTGCAGAAGGAGTACAGGTGGAGGCAGGGTCTGTCAGACAGATGAGCAGAGGTCTCAGACCATCAGAAGTCTGACTGGTTTCTGCCATAAGCACAAGGGCAAAGGAGTTTTAAGAAAAGGTCTGAAAAACAGCTGACTTTGTGGATGTTTACAGCAAATGTTTCCCAACATCAGGAGTCACACAGATGTGGTTGCTTACAAATAAAAAAATTCAAAACAGAGGGATTAAGGGAGAGTTGAGCTCTCGGTGCTGACTCCAAGACAAGAGTGGGCTGTGAAATGAAGCCTGCTAGCTTGTTTGATGAGGCAGAGAGGCAAAGAGAGACATGTAACATGATCAAAACAGTGAGGTTGGGAAATGATCTTTGGAGCAGCATTCTCAATCAATGTGAGCAGGGAAAATTGTCTTTGTCAGGAAGACCAGAAAGGCTGTGGCTTCCGTGGTCTACTGTGCTTTGTCCAGACCAGAACTGCACAAGCTCTTTAATCTATGAGGTACTTGCTTTACTGGACAGAATTATATATTGCATATGTATTAGAGAAAGGTTCCTGAGCCAGTATTTGTTCTAAATCCTTTTCTTTTCATATTGTTTATGTTACGTTCATATGTTTATGTATTACTGTGCCCACAAATGCCCAATTAAATCAGGATCTCACAGATCTAGTGGATGTACAAATATTACTGCCACCGTGTTTCAGCTACAGAGGATGTGAGAAAACAGCAGACTCCTCATTCAGTTGAGTTCTCATTAGCTTGTTCCTGTTACTGCTGAGCACCAAGGACACCCTGGCAGAGAAAGGTGTCCCCATGAATGGTTCCTTTGGCTGTCTGTGCTGGTGCTCCCTTCATGCTGTCCTCAGAGACTGGGTGGTCTTTGGGTGAGCCAGGGTAGGCTGCTGGTCTGCCTAAATCCTTTGTAAGCAGCCATTCATGGTGCAGTTACATGGGCACAAGGGATGAGGTGGGAAGAGATGATGGGAAGATGGATTTCTCCCTTTATCCCTTTAGCCGGGTCTGTGTTGGGTGGCCTTTCTTCACCCTGGTGTTTATCTGCTTTAAACATTTCTGATAGTTTTAAATAATAATGCTAAGATTCCAGAAAAATTTTTGGGATGAATTACAGTGACATTCAAAATAAATTAAGATAATAAAAAATGAATGGTTTCCTAAGTTGAATCTTACAGTAAGTGTGCCTGAGACTTTGTGTGGATGTGATTTTTGTAAGCAGGTGAATTATAGGTTCTTAGTTTGTTTTGGAATTTTACACTATGTTATACCATAAGCTGTTGCCTAATTTTCTCTCCACCAGTACTGCATGAGCATCATTGCTTTTCAAGACTGCTTTCTCCTGTTGTTAAATAGCCATGCCTACTGACAATCTTACTTTTGCAGATGGGTTAGAAATCTTTACAGAAATGCATTATTTCTACAACACCAATATGTTTAAGAATAAATTAATATACCATTCAGCCATTCAACCTAAGAAAGATAGTAATGCTCTTGTTGAAAGGCAAATAGGTACAAAGACGTGTCCAGAGATCAACACTGTGCCTGATCTATGTAATATTTTTATTAATGTTACGAAATGAGTTATACAGAAGAGGGGTTAATAGTACTCAATAACTCTTAGGTGAAAGACATGGCATAAAAGACTCAGGCGGGTTACAAAGAAACCATGGGCTGGGCAGTAACAACTTAATATGTAAGAGAAAAAAAGGGAGTTTGGTTATCATACAGGAGAGGATATTGATTTAGGATCATCATCATTTTGGCTGAGTACCTCAGTCCTTCTAAAGAAAAACCAAAGTTTGTCCATAGGGGAGCTCATTAATTTTTGCCATAGAGAGCAAGCATTATAGTTTCCTTTTGTGCCTGTCTGAACCAAACATGATTGGTTGAAATCTTGACTTGAATCCTCAGGCTGAGTTTCACTAGATCTTCTCAAGTCTGGAAGAGCCTGTCTGATCTGTGCTGCATGTGACTCAAAGCCAAATTAAGATAGTTAAACAAATATGCAAGACAAAGGAACAAAGAGAATGCATTTATTCTGTGGGGTTATGTGCACTTTTGAGAAATAGTTCCCCATTTGTTTTATTTTAGATGAGAATGAGAAGTATGTTTGAAATTTTATGTGCCTTCAGATAGAGCTGGTAAACACACATTTTGTGGAGTGTTCCTGTTGTCTGGAGCTCATGGGCCCCTTATTGCACTCATTTGTTCTGCATGGCGAGGGCTGAGTTCCACAGTTTGCTCTTGGCAGCTGAGAGCTATTATTGGGCTGCAACATCTGTTTCAACAACAGTGGGTCCCTGGTCAGCAAAACTAATTAAAAAAGAAGTGCAAAGTCAAATACCATGACCTATCTGCTGTGTCTACATGTAAACATGGAAACTACTGGAATAATGAAAACTTAGGATAATTTACAAAAATCTGACAAGTGATGAAATGTCTCAGAACTGTTCTTCATATCAGACACTTACGAACAGCACAGGCAAAGATTAGGATTCCTGCAAGCGCTTAAGGATGTAGGGAACTTTTAATGCACATGGGTATTGGCAGTAAACTCACTGAGGCCACTCAGCTGTGCAGCCCTTCCCACGTGGATGAGTATTTACAGAATTGGATCGCAAGTTTCCTCAGTACACTGCCAGGGTTTTGTTAATTGGTAATAGTAGATTAGTAGTAGGTGCCCGGGTGTACATTTAATGACTCCAAACATTCACAAGATTCCTCCATTTCTCTCTGCTGTCAAAATTTTTGTTGTCAAGAATAAAGCAATTAGTGCTGGTAAGTTCCAGCATGTTAAATACTTCCCTCTGACCTAAGAGGGAGGAGAGGAGTCATGTTTATGTTGGACTGATGAAATGAGATGACTTTCTTGAGGAAAATGCAGTAGATAAAGTATTTAGGACAGAAGGCATAGGAAGCTGTCAGAGCAGGCACTGACAAAGTTTGTTGTCAAAGTGATGACTGAGTTAGCTCCAAAGCATCCTAATTTTGTTTTTCCCTAGGTTTGCTGATTAATTCCAAACTTTTTAAAACTGAACAGAAACTGAAAAGTGGCCAAAAACTCCCTACTGCATACACTCAGATGAAAAAAAAAATCTATTTTTTTAAATATGGGCAGATTACATGCTAAAATTGGGCTTAAAGGGAGTCCCTTCATACTCCCTGCATGAACTGTATGGGATGTGGATGCTGATGAGTGAGTGGAGACAGGAGTGCAGTAGACAATGCATTATGAAGCTGCTGCTTTTGCTTTAACACAGCAAATGGGCAGGAGGTGACAGGCGGTCCTTCCCCATCGCATTTTCAAAATATGGACCATAAGCAAGTAACTGTGAGGTTCTTTTTTCGAGCAAATAAAAAGCACACAGAAAGAACTGTAACTCTCAAGGTGACAATTTTTCATCCATACAGCTCCTAATGCTGCACAACACATCTCCTCTCCAGGTATAAGGTGCAGCTGCAGTCCAACCCATCATGAAGATATAAGTGATTAATAGTGCCTCAGAGTGTGTCTGTCTATTCACAGTTCTTTCCTCTTTCAAATTTGTTCTGAACATTTTCAGCCAACAGGAAAACCTCTAATGTGTTTTTGTGTCTGGTTTTAAAATACAAAATTTTGGTTTTATTTATCTCTTTCCTGACCAAACCTATACTTGTCTATGACTTCCCTTATTGTGGAATAACAGAATTCATTCTTTTCAGGGGTAACAGTGAGATTGAAATTGTGTACTAAAGATGGTACACCTGTGTAACCAGTTGCTCTCTGTAATCCATTGTTTCTTTAGAAATGATGGGAAATCAATGTTTCTCTAGAGATTTTTATTGCCAGTCTGTTTATCTGCTAGAACCTCTTCAATATCCATCGTAGATGGCTGAGAATTATCTTTACAGGGTGTCAAGATGAATGGCTTATCAGACCTTCTGTCTGATGATTTTTACATTCCTTTCTAATCTCTCCATTGAATAGTAGGTTAACAAAAAAGTAAAATATATGTAATATAATGTTCTGGACTGTCAAACTTGCTGCAAAGCCAAATTCAGTCATGATACTGTATCCTTACAAGCAGTTGGAAAACTGCTTGTAATTATTAATGCCACCCATGTGCCATTAATATTAATGTCATAAGTATCCAAAATAGTTTCTAGATTTTACTTTTGTTGCATTCAGATTATTTGTCAAGAAGTATATCTTCCCCATAGGCTAACACTGGTTTTGGTGAGAAAAAAAAATATTATATTGCTGGTTTTCTTAACATCAGTGGCAAAATTTGGATTATCCACAGCTAATTCTGTTTATTTAAACTACAATTTCTGGTCTTACCTTTCTAACTAATTTAACTTGTCATCGTGCCATGTAGTGGCTTAGAGGGCAAGGTGATCCACACTTCCACATTTCTTTGAGCTTTTCTAGATTTCTTCATTGGCCCATGCACTCACCTTGATGTTTCTTAATTGTCCTTCAGATACAGCACCATTATCTGAAAAACAAGTCAATGCATTATTTAGCTTTCTAACATTTTGACAGAAAATGCATCCACCAAATGCATTTGTATGGATTCTTAAGAAAACTGAAGGAGCTCAGAAAGAGACAAAGGAATAGAGAAACCATCAACATTTATTTTGCTAGAAAAAATTAGCAAAATTGAGGCCTTGCATGTAATACCAGGACCCTGCTTCACCGTTTTGCCTCAGTTATAAAGAGAACCCAGAAAACCCAGCATGGGACGAAGACACCTCTACAATGTTAATGTACTCATCCAGTTGGTGCTGGTCTATGGGTAATGGGGGTGATGTTTTGGAGAGGCTGCCTGGGCTCACACCCTTTATTCCCTCGATTGCTGCAAGAGCAGCAGGAAGCCCAGCTCCCCCATCTCTCCATCTTAAACATGCCATTCTTCTCCTACTGTCTCCCCTGTCAGAAGGAGCCTGTTCCTAGACCCTTGTCCACAGGAGAGTGACATCTAGTTTCTGATACGCTGCTGAAAAACTTGGAGCCAGCCGTGACCATGTTGATCTGCTTAGTTTTACTGGATGAAAACAGTAATTATAATAGCACTGATGCAGTGCAGAGCAAGACTTTCAGCTGTTGCAATCATCACAGCTCTGCCAACTTTGAAGGAAATAATCTGTTCATGCCAGCTCAGAACCTGGCCTTCTTCTAAAGAAATCAAGTAACACTGAATTATCAACATCCCTCTTGAACAATATTGTATGCACATAGTTACCTTTTCTTGCAAGAATAGTTTGAATCTCTTTGCCCAAATTTTAAGCAAATTCTAACTGAAAATATATTTGATCTTTTTCTTTGCAATCAGCTGTATAAAGGAACATAATTGTCTTTCCACTGTTTTATTCCCATTGCTTGGGTTATGCTATTCAGAGTTCTGAGTAGCTGCCGAGTTCAAATTCTTTCACGCACTGATTGCAAAACTAATCAGCTGGGTGAAATGGGACTAGAATACTGTTATTTGCTCTGATTTCTAGGAATATAAATAGTGACTGCAGCTTCAGGTCTTGAGCTGAACTATTCTCAGGACGCCTGCTTACATTCACCTGAGAGCCAGTGGGCATCTGGCTGTAAGACTTCATGGACTTGCTGCTAAAAATTGGAAACAAAGCAAAGAGGAAAAGAACAAGGCAGCCCTACAGGATCTCTCCTAAATTAGAGTTTTCACCATGGGAGACTGAGCAGCTCAGGGGAATTGGTAATGGGAAATTGGAACCATGCACCTCAAGGCTGCCAATCTGTATCTGATCCAGGCTAGTATTGGCTGGAAGCCTTTAGCATCCCACAGCTCTTTAGCTCTTTTCTTGTCTTTGTGAAGCTGTTAGCAGCCTCGCACCAATTCCTGGTGGAAATATATCCATAGCCCAAGGCTACCTGCACAGCTGGCATAAAGCTGCACCCCCACTCACATTTGTAGCAGAGAGGTGAGATGAGGACAAGGTGGAGACATAGATCCTTCCTCCCCTTTGAAGGGTCCCCGTGGTCAGAAGGCAGGCACATAGCAAAAGAGTCATGGGCAAGACATTACTGCTGCTCAAGGTACAGGAAAGGAGTTTGGGTCAGAGAAACCTTGGGCTAGAGGGGTGCATGGGTAGGCATGGCAAAGGGTTGATCAGGAATCCCTGGTTGGGGCAGGAAAGGAATAAAAGGTGCAGAAATGTTGCCCGAGCAAGGAAGCCATCGGCATACAGTGCATGCTAATGTCAGTCATCCTCTGTCTCTATCCAGTATTTCCTGTGTGAGAACTAAATGTGTGTTTCTGACACACAACTACTGAATTTCTGTGAAATCAGTGGGAAGACAGGGGATGTGCAGTTTGTGTACCTTTAAAAAGCCTACCATCCACCTGAAAAGTGCACACCCAGCTGCTTGTGCCCGGAGTTTCTCAGAGTGAAAAATTGCTCAGCCCACTGCTCTTTCCTAGCTCTCCAAATAAATGGAGGAACAAAAAAAGCAACATCAGAATCAACAGCAACTCCAAGGTCATCACAACATAGACTGTGTTCTTGGGCTAAAAGTGCCAAAAAGTCTGAACTGCAAAACGGAGATTGCATGCAGCAGCATGAGGAAAAATAAGTCATTACAGCAGAGCCAAATTTCCCAGAACAAACTGATACATTCAATTAAACCCTCAGTTGCTACCTAGGGACGAGCTTTACCTGCACCTTGGGGCTGGCCATCCACATGCAGGCAGGTAATCAGGTAATGTGAGCAACTTGATACCTACCTGAAAAAAAAAGTATGGGCTGGGTGTGCAGTACCTAAACTAATTACTCCAAAATGATTGCCTGGATTTGGGCCAAGCATTATCTCACTTGTCCTCAGCACTACTGCAATGGCATGAGGGGAACAGAAAATGCAGTAACCTGAGAGGGAGATAAGAACAAGAGAGAGGGAGAATTGAGAATGGTCTTTAGCTGTGAAGGAGCTGTTCTGTCTCTGTACTGCCCTTTTGTCCAACCTCAACAGCAGTAAAGCAGCCTTTGTATCTTGTCTCCTCCTTTTAAAATGGATTGGCAGCCAGAAGCATTATCCACACATACATAGCCTAAACACTGTGAATTACCTGTTTTTTTTACCGTGATCTCCATAGAGCTAGACTCATCCTACTGAAGAATAAAATGTCAAGATTTGAGAGTAATTTTTATATAGAAAACCACAAATGCCTGATTATAAAATCCTGTCATCTTTATTTTCTAAGTAGGTCATTGGTTATACAGTGAATATAATTTTAAATCACACTGAGTAAAACAGCAAAGTTCTGATCCAATCTAATCCAGGATTATTTGGCTTATTGGAAAGAATTCCCTTTCCTTTGGTAGGTCTAAAGCAGCGAATGATTGTTTTATTATCAGTGGAGAAAATTAGTAATATAGTTCCTGATATAGTGAACTAACATACAGGACCTGCTTAGGAATTTAGTACAAAAAATTAAGGTGAAAGTCAACCTTAGAGAACAAAGAAAAATACAGCAGCACAACATGCTTTGTCTTCTGTATCTGTAACCTGGAGAAAACAATATTTTTTATGTTGGAGTTGGGAAATCCTGCATTGTTTTTCCTGCAATGTGCCTGAAAAGTGTAGGCTTGGGAACTACCACAGGTGTATTTATGGGGAACAAAGGTATCTTAGACTTACCCTGCTAAGGGCTGTGCTTCAGGTTGTTCAGCTGATGCAGAACTTACTGTGTGAAACCCATGACAGACATCAAGCAGGAGGTGAAACAATATTGAAATGCTATAGCTTTTCCTTCTGATTGCTGTTGTCTTTACAGGGTCATTTACTGCATATACAAACATATAATAAATGAGTGGTTTAGTAGGAATGAAGCATCAGAAAAGAATAGGCAAAAATGTGAAATCATTAAGTTTACTAGCCTTTACAAGAAAGGACAAGTCAGACTCTGGTTAGGGGATCTAACAATCCATCCCTAATTCACTTAGTCAATGCTTAGAAAGTCAGTAAATGCTCATTTTCAGTGCTTGCTCCATAGGGATGCACTCATTCAGTACAATGTAGATTTGTTTAAACTTGCTGACGAGTACAGACCTGAGGCATAATGCTCCTTGCTGCATCAGAACCTGCAAGCCACATGTATCCAAAGAACAGATAAACTGTGACCATTATCATGTAGCTGCCGGGCCTTCTGCATTGTGTTGGGTGTGAGCTGGGCACATCAGTGTTCACCGTGGTTCCCTGCCCAGGGAAGACAGGGGAGGTTCAGCTTTGACCAGAAAAGCACCAGAAAAGCTAAGGGTTAGAGGACAGGGCAGTTTTTACCTTTGAAATTCAGTTTGGCACTACCTAGGAGCTATAGCTGACATTTGTGCTAACACAGAAGATCACGTAGTTCCTTGATCAGTTTCATCACTCATTTTCCTTTTTAATTTTTTCCTT
>QWTY01004658.1:0-33035 GCA_008033365.1 Pseudorectes ferrugineus | reverse complement strand
GAAAACTGTCATTTGAGATTTGCTCTGTGATTGCCCACGATTGAGGTAACCAAATGAATTCTCAGTAAAATACAGACTTTACACTGCAAATCCCCATAAATACGATTTTTACCCATGGAGTGCCATATTTGTGTTGTTGGATTTCATTAACACAGCCAATCTTTTGTTCAAAGGGAGCTCTGCAGTGTGTTGTGCTGACAGGGAGACCCGAGTTCATTCCCAGCTCCATGGATTTCCGTGACCACTGATGGTCATCCCTGCAGCAGGGCCTTCACCTTTCCCTTCTGTGAGCACTACTGGACTGACCACCACCTGTGAGAGCATCTCAGCTGCAGGGATGGGAACAGAGAGCCAGGTTTCCTTCAGCCTGTTGAAGATAAGTGGGACTCAGAGTGAACAAGGGCTTTATCAGAGCCTGTTGTCACAGTGAACTCCAACAGCCTCTCCTGGACTAAACAGATGATTAAATTCTGGTGACCGTGGCCTTGTTTCAAGAGGAATGGGCATGACATTTTGGCAGGGGGACAAAAGACATTTCTTCCTGTCGTTAACCTGGTGACCTGGGATAGAGTTGTCCCTGATAAGGCTTGGCTCTGAGTTGGTGGTTGAGAAACATGAAGGGAAAAGTACATAAGTGCATTTCCCATGTCAGATTCTGGAAAGCCTCTACCTTTGTCACACAAACTGGGTGTAGCTCACCTCTCACTGCTACCTCCAGCACAACCATCCAAAAGGCTGAGGGGCTCCCTGCAAGAGTTACCCCTGGGTCAGATGGCCCTAACCCTGCTGAGCTTCCTAAAGGCTTCCAGAAGGAGACAGACTGCATCTTTGCAATCTACTTCTAAAACACAAACAGGAATTAGGAAACCGAGTGTTTACCATAACACTGTGCAAATAGGGAACAAAAGTAAACTTGTTTTGTTCATTCTTGTTTTGCTTTAGAAAATCAGTACAAAGCTAGATTATGTTTTGCAAGTTGCAGACCACCCATGTATTGGATTTCTGGCAGGAGCTTTGGGCTTGTTCAAAGAGGGAAAATGAGGACTTATCTATCATGAAAGTTGTAAAATCCCTGTCTTCCATTTACTTGCCGATGGGACTGTGGAGAATTTCCTGGGACAAAAGTACTGGCATTAAAAGGAGCATAAAATAAAACTCCCCCAATTTACAGCAAGGGTGAGACTTTCAGGAGCAGATAAGCAGCAAAAGTGTGCAAGTGTTGCACTGAAACTCAGTTTGTGTCCATAAATCACTGAATGATTCTGAAAGTATCACCAGTCACTTTCTTACTCTCTCTTTTCCAATAAGGAAAAGGAAGAAGGTAAAAAAGAAGGGGGGTAAAAGATCCCAGTCCTATAGAACTTTAGTCAATTCTAAAACAGACAGACTAGAGCCAGTTCTGCTTTCAAATATGTTTGTTTACAAAAATCTATCCGTTAAAAGAATTGCTTCAATTTTATTTTTTCTGAGTGCACGTTCTGGGATCACTGAAGTTTCTGGGATTTAAATGGTATCAAAGGCAAAGAATAAAACATATGTATATTAGGGCTGTCCTGGGAACACTCTCAGGCAGAGCAGATATGGCTCCTTTTCCTACACTTGATGCTGAGATAACTCAAAACAGTATCAGGTGAAGTCAGCCGAGTCTGTAGTGTTTATTCAACTTATCTATTCAGATCTGACCTAAAATCATAGTGCCCACCAAAAAAAAAAAAGACATCACAAGCAACAAGTTTAGTTCTTTGTCAGTGTGGTACCACTGAGCATTCAAACTGCAGGTCTGAATCTCACATAGGTGAAATTAAAAACAGGAGTTAAATCCTATTCTATCAGTGGGTGTGAAATACCAAGCATCTCACGAACATGTTATTTTAGATACCCTTCCTATTCTGCAACAAATATCTGTCCAATTTTAGTCCAAGTTCTGCTGGAGTGTAAGGTCTGAATTGGTTTCAAAGTTTTCCTATTGCCAAGGAAAAGGAGCAGATACACATCGAAATCCAAGTGTACAATGCAGTTTGTCACGAAATTGGGAATCCATCAGCAGCAGAATATGCTGCAAGGGAAATATCAGGTCCACTTGCTTTGATTTATGTCGGGGTAAGTCTGGAGAGCGCCGAGTGGGGTTCTCCATTTGTCACTGTGACCACACAGCCTGGCATCTTAAAAGCAGAGCTCCCTGCAAACAGAGCACTCCTTTGTGAGAAGTGACACTGACATTCAATCTAGGTTTATTTTCTGCAGGGGAAGGGAAGGGAGGACAGAGCTGGTCCAGCTCCCTACACAAAGGTGGTTTGTACAAGCACTCTGAGCATCTGTCCTTGCCGAGGTCAGGGCAGACCCATCCAGGGACACGCAGGGGTTTGACAGCAGCAGTCACACACTCTGGACATGCCACAGCACAGCTGACACGTGCCAGTGAGATCAGACAGGACATGCAGGAAACCTGGGACTGTGGTGGTGGTGGTGGTGGCAAAAACACAAATCTGCAGGAAATTAAACCTCATAAATTCAGGGAACAACAAAACAGCTTCTTGTGCAGTTAAAAGATCCGGATGTCATGTTCTGAAGGGTTCAGTTCTTAATGCTTCGGATGATCAGCACTGAAAAGTGCATAGATGGGAAGAACATGTTTTATCTTATGCATCAGCAAAACTTAAGCTGTTGATGCAAAAGGTTGCAAAGTCTGGAATTTCAAAACTCTGTTAGAGCTGGGTGGGTTGGTTTGGTCACCTTTGTTCTGGCAAGATTTTTGGAATCCATTTCAGTCCCTTTTAGATTTCCTTTTTTTTTTTTTCCTCTCCAAAACCAGGAAGTAGCTTCTCTTACAACTGAAATGTGATAGTGGAAATTATCTTCATTTTGCTGTTCCAGATCCTCATGGAATTTACATGTGGCCAAACACGGCTGAATGTCTGCCTGCCCAGCAGTGCTTACTGACTGTGGGTTTCAGAAACAAATATAAACCTGGAAAGGTCTTTAACTAGAAAACTGCCAATTTTTTCAGGTGCACCAACTTGCTTAATGGCTGGGATAGCTCAAGGGTGATCTCCACAATCCTTGCTGGATGAGGAGGGTTTTCCCAGGGCCCTTTTCTCTTTGCCCAGAGAACTCTCCCCATCCTCCTCACTCCTCCGGTTTATGCTCACCCTGATAGATCCCCTATAGAAAATGAATATGAATAAACACAGTCTATGGTTTTTTGATTTCATTTCCTAGACCAGAAGGCACCTTTCAGTCCTACCATGGAAGAAGAAGCAAAAAGATTTGGGGAAAGAACTGGGGGGAAAGATTGTAATGGATTTTATAAGAAGCACCAGAATAAATGCGAGTATAAAAACCTCTTTTTGGTGTGTGATGTGTGGTGGCAGAATCCTCTCTGTGTGTGAATGATGTTGTGCTTTTCAGTGGGTACTTCCTGCTGCGTGTGCTCCTCCCATGTCCAGAAACACCCCATGAACTGCACTAGGAGCTGAGATCAAAGGGGTTTAGATACTTTTAAAAAGTAGTCCTAATTATTTAACAGTCCCCATTTTATTTAAAATCATTTAACATGCAATTTTCTCAAATCTTTATGGCCTAATATATCATAGCCCTTGTCCACAAAACCACCAAAACTGCTCTCTGTATTTAATACCCATAGTATACTACACATTCCGCCAGGATCTCCATCAAGAGTTAATAATTGCTCCTTGAAGCATTTCTGATGATTCAGAGCCTGATCCCTGAGTAGGGGAGTATGTGAAATAACCTTCAAATCTGCTACAGCCATATTAAATGTATATTAGTTAATTCTATTCCATACTTTCTGCAATAATGTACACAGCTTTTTAGCAGCATGGCTGTTGATTAGCACAAAAGGTCAAAAATCAAATTTGCATGTAGACTAGACTGTTTTAATGCAATTCTTAAATTATTCTCCTGAAAATACGGGGAAGAAGCCTCTCCTCCTCCCCAGATTGTGAATGCTAATGTTAATGCTTTTTCCCTAGCAATAACCGGGTTGGAGTTTTCTGTGCGTTGAGGGAATCAGAGCCATTTTCTCGTCAGGAGTGTCTTAGCAAATCACAGGATTTATATTCTTAGATAGGAGGTTGACAAAAACTGCTACTTAGCAACCCCTAGCAAGGAAGAAACATTAGCTGGATATTTGAGGAAGCTCTATCTCCTTTAGTTTCAGAGAGCAGCTGCTGAAACAACAGTAAGTGCCTGAACTCACAGGGTTGGTGGGAGGTAAAGGTGCTCAGTGCTTCTCCAAAATGGGCGCTCACAAAATGCCTGCGTCGCTGGGAGGCAGCAGAAGGGTCAGACATCCCCAAGGAAACACAGCTGCTTCTCTCCAGTTCTCCCCTGAAGCCTCGTGCTGCTGGCTTTGGATGACCAAAAGCCCGGGTTATTGATGTGTGGGCTGATAGAAGTGGCATCTTTGGGAAAGTGAAATATCTGTCACTGCTGTGGGCACTGCACTTCAGCGCCCTTCAGGAAGCTCCAAGTGCAAACAGACAGCGGGGTGGGTACTGGGTACAGAATAAACCCCTGGCCTTTCTAAAAGCCCCAGTAAAACTGCAATTTAAAAAGAATAATTGAGTCCACAATTCTCTCTTTGGGTGTGACACAGAGCTTTTAGAGGTAAGATTCCTCTGTCACAGTTGTACAGTTTCTAAAGGGTATCAGGAAGAGAAAAACCTTTGAAATCGGGTATTTTTTGGATTTTCCAAAATTACCCTATTCTGTAAATGAATTTGGAGGAACAGGACCACGTGGTTCAAGCAGAGCCAAAGAGCAAAAGACAGTGGCAATTACACAGACACAGAGCCAGAGCTGCTCTGCTACGGAGGATAACTTCTCTTTATGGGGCTGACAGACTTGGCCAATTTTGCTTTAAAACTATTCCAAAATTTTCTTTAAGCTAGAAAGACGACTCCATCTTACTTCTGTCACATGCAAACTAAATTAAAAACTTCTGCAAGACAAACTTCAGCTACAGGCTTAAGCTTTACAACTTACTTTAGCAAGATAAAAGAATATCTTTGTTTTTTAATAGAACCAACATTCCTTTCTGTCTTCTATTTCATTTGAAAATGCAAATGTACAATCCAAATTCTTGTCCTGATCAGATTTTCTTTGACAAAAACACCTCAGTGCTAAAGTAGACCTTATTAAGCCATGGCAGCACTTAATATTCAAGTCAATTCTGCCACCTCAGTTGTGCAGCCACACAACCTAGAGTTAGTTATGAGCTTTATACACGCACACCAGTGTTGGTATGACGTGAAGCTAGAGGTTTAAAAAGCAGAGAATTTTCTCTTGGCACCCCTTCCTCATAAAGAACAGCCAGTCCCATTTAAATCAAGGGGACATTTGGGTATTGTAAAGCAAGAAGCATTTGAGAAAGAATGTCACAGTCTGCCCCTCATCTGCAGCTGGTGGGGAAATGCCATAAACCTCATCTACCCAGAAATACCACGGCACAAGGGTTATTTCATTTGTCTTAAAAGATATCTGCTGCTCAGACCTTCAGCTACTCATATCCCAGCCAAGACAGCACTGACAAGCAGTTACCCTATTAAGTGATTTCACTGGGGTAATTTCTGCTGCTTTGTACACACCAAGTCTGCCTTTCTCTTGCTGTAGTCCCATGCTGATGGCACATGATGCTACTTAAGAGGAGAAAGAGTGGCCAGAGGGGCTTATTAGGCTGCTCAGATTATAAAGGTGAGCAAAACTCACCCTATGATTCAGAGCATGATGCTTACATTTACACATCTCGCTGTCTGGTTGGCTGTTTTTTCAGTGGAGGGAAAGTATTTACAACATACAGATTTCAGCACACACTCTTCCTGAAGGATACCAGGGGCATTAAAGAAACATTATGATGGATTTTTTCTGCTTGTTATTGCAATGCACTACAGAGCTGCTTGCAAGGCATAACTTCATTCAGATTTTTGAGCTGAAAAACAGTTGAAAGGATTCCACAATAGAAAAGAACTACTGGGGGGCATTCCAGACTTTTGCAAAGTGGTGCTCTTTAAGCTGATACTTAAACATGCCCTGAGTGTTGGATATGACACATCCTGCTTAAAACCCAGGCTGACCAAACACTTTGCTTTTCTTCTTTTTTTTTTTTTTAGCACTCAGCAATTTAACTTTATTTATAAATAGAAGTGGCAGAAGGGATGACTCCTTTCTTGCATATAGAGAAAAGGAAAAGGTGGGGGTATCACGCCGAAGTTCTCAATACATGAAAGGACACATGATTCACTCCTCTCACATGCTCTGCAGCTCCTTTTTGCAAGGAAAGCTTTGTTCTGCCTGTTAGTGCTGGGTGTTTAGCAGGAGCTAAGGTAAGCTCCATCCAGAAGAGGCTGATCTGCTTTGTGTGGGTGCTTTTTGATCCCAAGGTCAGAGGAAGGAGGATGTCACAGGGCTGATCCCTGGGCAGCAGGACCTTATTTCTCTCCCAGCAGGAAGGTCTTCAAAGATGCCTCCAGGAATGAACACCCTTTTTGGTTTTAGTTTAAAGGGAATTTGTGCAGCAAAAGGTTTTCTAGGGAATGCTCCCTCTTGGAAGGATCTCTGCCTCAGGCAAGGCTGCCCATTATGAATTAAGTCCTCAACAAAAAGTCCATCAATTGCTTATTTTCACTTTCTCCTTTAAATTCTCCTTGGAATACTAGTCAATAGGAGTGACATACATCCAGAAAGTAACAGCATCATCATTTACCTGTTTATTATCTGAATATGTTACTGCATTTCTAACCAGGATACAACTCTAACTCCATTTACTGCATTTTTGCCTCCTTTGCTACCTGATTCCTCTTTCCCACTGGAGTTTCCATTTAAGTTTGCTACTTGCTTAACCTTCACCGTGGCTACCTGGGCTGGTTTCACTTTCATCTGATTGCCAGGTCACTTCATTATGTTTTTTACTGCAGCTTAGTAGCCCCTTGAATTCTGCTACAGTTCATGTAATTCTCATCATGCGGATCAGCTCCCCGTGGAAATTTTCTTCCTGCCAGCAGCAGTTATTTACTTTCTCTTTCTGCATTTCTCATTGTCACTGAAACACCACCTCTGACAATGTTCAACCCCCTCTAATCCCTTAAAAAAAAAAAAAACAACAAACCTCGTCAGTTATTTATTTATTTACTTCCAACCTACTCTAAATTTAAATAGCATTGCTGTGTCCACAGAGTGAGTGTTGGCTCAGATGCCAAATTTGTTTCCTGCAGCTACGTGGCCTGCCCTTATATTTTTCTGAAGAGTCAAGCAGAGAAAAAATTGTTTTCTTTTAGCCTTTACTTTCTTAATCACTGGAGAAGCCCCTGACAGACACAGCGTGATGGGAGAGGACTGCTACCTGCCTTCTGAGCTGATGACTCAACGCACTCATTTCTTAGTGCTTACACAAAAAGGGTTTGGGCAGATTTCAGGAATAGCAGGGAAAAACCTTTTGCTGCATCTCAAATGTTGTGAGACTATTTGATGTTGATAAGAGCTCTCTTTCTTTCTCATTAACTGATTGCTTCTCCTTCCTTTAGTGCACACAGCTCTACCTGGGGCTTTCAGAGACCGACAGTCAGGTGGACACTGAGCTCCATTTTCTTCCTTGCTTTAGCACCACATTACCTGGACTGGGTCAGACCTATAATTTCACATATCAGAGAGCACAGAAATCTTTTTCCTTGCTGGTACCTCCTGGTACTACTAGGTCAGGTCCTCAGAAAGTGACTCTTCGAGTGATAAATGCAGTTTGTAAGGATGTTGTCCTGGTCTCCCCTCTGAGAGATGGGTTAACAGTTCATGAGAAGATGGGTTTGGAAGGACTCTCCTGGATCCTCAAGTCAAATCATGTGCTGTTATACACCTTTGTTTCACCAAATATCTCACTCATACATTGAGTAAAATCCATCTTAGAACTAGTTAGGCTTTCTGCTGCGAGTGAAACACACTGCAGACCTTCCACCTGAATTATCAGAAGCTTAATTGCCACCCCAGTCTTGTTTGTACCTATTTTTACACAATGGTCCTTCTGCTATCATTGTCTTTTATCTCTCCTTTCCTTTTCAGTTGTTTGCTCTCTTTGGAACTCAGCCCTGCATTATGTTTATTGAGAAGAATAATAAGCTCTTGGCATTTTCATTAATAGACTAATCAAAGCACACTTCTCTCAAAAGAGGTATCTCCTACCGTGCTGGCTTCTCTGCTCTGTGGTGCTTGGGTTTAAATTAACCTCTCCAAACACAGCTGATGGGAGCTATCTGCAATCCTCCAGAGAACTGCTGACCAGAGCTCCTTTTCCCTGTGCACTGCCTGATTCTCTCCTTCAGCTAATGGAAATACCAGTCCACTGCCTCAGCTCTTTCTTTTCCAGTTGCTCTCACGTCTGGAGCTCCCAGATTACAGCTCCATTCCTGACACTGGTCTCCAGCACACAGTCTTTTATTTCATACTGTTTCACAATTATCTTAGGCATTAGATTAAAAGGTGTAAAATTAACTGTACCAGGATTATTTGTATTTTTTAGAGTTAAAGAAAACTGAGGCTTTTTCCATTATTGTTCCTGTAAGAGGTATAGAAAGCAAGATCAGAGTTGTTATTAAATTCTTAGCCTTGATAAAAGAACCACTTGATGGCAACACTTGATGGTTTCCCAGTGCAAATTTCTGCAAAACCAACATCAAGATCAAGACCAAACCAAATGACGAAGATTCTTTGTGCAGAGCAGTTCAATTTAAAAACAGGACAGAGTTTATTGAAAAAATAAATGTCATTCTAAACTTTCCTTTCACTCTGTTCAATTCATGATTGGACCTAGAATCACCTACCTGAAGTGCATGGAAATGGCAGCATCAGGGTGCCACCATATGGAGCTGCCAGAACAAAGGTCTGCTAAAAATACTGGAAGTGGTTTTGAAAATTGATGCCAATTCTTGGAATTTCAGGCACTTAAGTGCATTCAAAACCCTGATTAGATGAATGGAAATTTCACTCTGAAGGGCTGAGCATTCAGATATGCAATGGCTCCATCTCGTCGGGAATCTAGGCCAAATTGCTTTTGAAAATCTCAGTAGGGTGCTTATTTGCATTTTTGGCATCAGAATACTTCTGAAAATATGGTGGCAAGGCTGCCATCCATCAAACACTTCAGCAGGTGCTGAGATTTTATGCAAGCACTTGGCTGAGTTTCTGTATTCACACACTTAAAATTTACCATGTGCCTGGCTGCCTGGAGGATCAGAGACCACCTCTGCAGGTTTTAGGCCCTCAAGGTTATATATTTGAAAACTCTGGATTTGCCTAGTCTGCAAACAAACCATAAGCTGACACACTGCACGCTTTCCTCAACCTCTTCACCGAAACTTTAAAAGCAATCCATATAAGTTAGGTAACATTTCATAGAGAGGATTATGGAAAAGCCATTTCCAAATGAGAAAATTGCATTCAAGTTTGTTATCTGCTGTCCCCCCTTCACATATGTTATGACTGCATATTTATTTTTCTACTACTACTAGAGAGAGTGTGGCAAGAAATTTTTTTTTTTTTCCCTCTTCAGAGATTGTCAGCAGCATTATCTTTAAGGTGCTGGATGTCATATTGCTTATAGCATTACCAGCACAAATATAGGGGTTGATAAGCCTCAAGGTGCAGGATGTAAAGGACAAGCTTTTTCTCCTGTGACTCTCCTCTAACCTCCCTGCTTTTGCTGGGAAAGCAGAGCAAGCACAGCTCGTGTCCAGTGTGATGGAGAGGTTCCATTACACCAACCTCCTTGGCCGCTGGCAGGGAGAGGAGGAACAGTCCCAAGTGATGAATCAAGCGATGGCTGAGCTGGCCACCATCCCCTGCCCGCAGGAAGCCACTTGGAAGGGTGCAGAACTGGTCAGGTTTTATTTCTAACACCTATTTAGGCCTGTAGAAGAAGGGAGCCAGGGAGGGAAGGGCTGGGCCAGAGCTCTGCACTGCAATTTGTTCCATAACTCATTTTTCCAATGTGCAGCCCTGAAGTAGTTTTTAAATCGTCCTTCAGTGCTTTATCAGAGGAGGTGCTGATCACCTGCAAGGATGACTTTTATAGAACCAGCATGACTCATCTGTGGGCATATTTTTAAAACCTCTTCTTTTCCCCCAAACCTCCCCAAATCAGTCTGGGAAAATGATTGCAATTATTCAGATCGTGCTACTTTAAGTTATCTAACCTCAGAAGCCACCTGCGGCAAAACAGGCCCAATCCAGCTACAGCTGAGCAGAGGGGGAAAAGAGAGGAAAGGTTTCCTTTCCTGCTTCCATCCGTGACTTGCTCCTGAATAATCCTGTGTGCCTGCCCTGCTTTGTTTTCCCTTTGTGAGAGGAGGGCAGTGATGCCAGCAGGGCTGGGACCGGAGGCATTAATGGCCTGATAGTACATCAAGAAGCTGCAATCAGAAAGTGCCATGTGATTATTCTTCCTCGAGGCTGCCAGGTTTTACGAAGGGGGAAGGAAGGAGCTCAGGTACATGTAAATTTTAAGCATTTCGTTCTAGGGGAAAAAATAAAAAAAAATAAAAGTCCCTCCACAGCCCTTGCATTTAAATGCAGTCCAATTTTGATGATCCAACTAAAAACTCTTGGTTTTCCCAAAGCCGGTCCCTTGCCATTTGTTTGCAGTCCTGCAAAGCTCCTAAGCTCTGCAGAATTAAAGCTTCACAGCAGCTTGCTTTAGGGAAGAGAAGCAGCAGCCTGCAACTGCAGGAGGTGGTTGCCAGACTTTGAAGTCTGGGCTCGAGATAAGGGGAAACGACATTGCAAAGAAACTGTGTTATTAAAAGACATTCTCCTTTTGATTCAAGTTCTCTGGTATTAAACTTCAGCAGGCCCACATTTCAAGGCTGACTAAAGGGTCTTGAGTTATTGGTACATATTTCAGTGATGGGTTTTTCTCCAGGGCACAATATTTTCAGCACATCGCACGTTCGGCACAGGCTCTCACTCTCTTGTCTGTATCTTGTCATGTAGTAATCATAAACCTGACCTCCCTGGAAAGCTTTTTGGAGAGGCTTTAAGCCACCCAAGACATAGGTCTTCAGTCTCTTAAGGGCAGGACTGGGCAGAACAAAGGTCCGTGCTGGGACATTTAAGTGACAGGCTTTAAATCTTTCAACGAAACACATAATTTTTTGTTTACTGAGCACAAGGTAAAAATGCTTTTTTAAAAGAATAAAGACAGAAAATCTCTACCAGCTACACCGCATTAATTCAGAATTCATTTATTTTTCTTTGTTCTGCCACCCAGCTGTAAAATATATCTTTATTCTCCGTGTGCAAATGGAGGCTCAGTTGCTTTGCAACTGGAATATTTTAGTAAAGTTAAGGCACCACAGTGTGAAGGCACAAGACTGCAGGCAAGAACTTGCAGAATAACTTCACCAGGGAGTGATTAATGGGCTTTATCTTCCCTGGTGACACCAGCCCACATGGCACAGGCTTCTCCTATGCCAGTAGGGACCGGTTCCCTACCACATCCCAGCTGCAGCAAGCACAGAACATCGCTGCCCATCGCTGGGTCTGCACTCCTGAGTCAGCCAGGGAAAGAGGGAGAGAGAGATCCTCGCCTGCTCATCCTCCTGTCACCCTCCTCATCTCACTGGGGTCCAGGCAGGGTGAACCACTTGCAGGACTGGGCTGTCCTGGTGTGATTCAGCATCTCTCAGTGACCACCCCAGAGGCAGCCCCCGTGTCCCTGGGGTCAGAGTCACAGCACCCATGCTGACCCCACGTGCTTCTCACTCTTCACCAACATTTCTAAGAGAGATCTAATTTTTTTTCCTTGAAGAAAACTGAGCTGGCCAAGTTCTAATTGCGCTCGGACTAATAAAAATTTAAAATAATTCCTCTGAGGTCATTCTGACTTTACACTGGTAAAACTGAGATAAGACTTTATGACCAAGGAAGGCAGTTAAATTGTGTGAGTTAGAAAAGGCTAAAGATGCCAAATGTTTATTATCACATACTGAATAAGTTGTATAAAGTTTAAAAGACACTGAATTTATAGTAGTACAACTCACAAGGATCCCAAAGGCATTTCAGTTATAAACTCTTCTGTGTAAATGTCTTCCTGTAACTAAATAAATAAAGTCCTAAGATATGGCACAGAGAACCTCAACTGAGGCCTTTTTACATCAATATTTATTCACAGACCCTGGGAAAACAAAGATTCTGTGATTTCAATTAGCTGGAACAATTGAATATAAGTGGAGAAAAAACCCTGAAGAAAATCTTTCCAAGGTTTATGATTTCAATGTCACCATATTTGTACATCATAAATCAAGATGAAAGGTTGTTAAAAAAGAAAAGATCTATTTTCATTTAAAATCAAATTAGGACAAATTTAAAAAAAAAAAAAAAAAAAAAAAAAGCAGCAGCATTTCTCTTTGGGGGGGATTGTCCAAGAAAGATCATCCTTGGGAGAATTACTGTGGTTTGTCAACTGCCCACTCTTGTAGATGCACATTTTATCTGCCAGTAGAGCTGGTGAAACCCTATGGGTGATAAAAATTAAAACCAGAGCACACACTGGGCACTTTTCACTGGCATGTACCAGTATCAGTGAAATGAATTGGAAAGATTTCTTGTTTTAACTTGTTGCCCAAAGCAGTGAAATCTGCAGCCTGTTTGGGCTGTCAGAGCAGCCCCTTAGGGGTGACAGATTGATGCCCTGGTCCCTGTCCCAGTGGGTGCTGCCCAGCCAGCTCTTCAGGAGAATTACTCCAAGGAAAGCACTGGAAACACCCTCCCCTTCCCTGACCAGTTCCTCTGCTGCCTGGTTTGATGCAGGATCTGTGCTTTGCCCATTCTGCCCTTAATACCCTTAATCTCTGGGCTGTGTCTATTCTGGATTCATAGAAGGAGATTATATGTCATAAAATATGGTGATAGAAAATTTCTGACAGGTTAACTCTTGAAGTCAAGAGGCAGAACTTTGCAATTTTTTCATCAATGCAGAGGCACAACTTAAAAAGAACAAAAGTTTTCATAAAATGTTTGAGCCAATAAGATCCAACTTAATGGCTGCACAAGCACAGGAAAAACAGGCTGGGACTGAGCATAGCAAAGTCCTTGAGAGATTCAAAAGAAGATTCCTGCATCCTTTATCCAGTGTTGGGATACAGATAAATAATTTTAACTGAAATACCTGAATGTGTAAGGTAACTTGAGGAAATGCAGATCTGCTTCTTGAATCTCAGGGCAGCATTTTTTCATCTTGTGCAGTTATCCTAAATGCTGATGTTTTAAATTTTACCACCTATTTACTCATATTAGACTGCTGCCTGTCTAGGTACAGATGGAAGAGACAATTTCTTGAGGGAAGAGACAACTTCTCCATGAATTCTAATGCTTACATTGTCAAATTCCTTGTAATGAATAACAGATTTGGGAAGAGATTCCAAAAACTATTGTTTGCATTCTCTTTGGAATGCACATTTTGGAACAGACCTACTAGAGCACAGCAATGTCACAGGTGTTAAACACCAGTTTTTCCCAGTCTGTCCCTAAATACTGATGCTAATGGCTGCTCACAGGGGTCTGCTCAAGGAGCTGAGCCTTGTGTCTCTCTCACTGATCTAAGAGCCACTGAAACCTTTCCAGGTGTTTGGGAAAGGTGCAGGGTGAGGCAATGCTGTGCCTAACCTGGAAGGGTGCTGGGGTGAGGCAGGGCTGCAGATAACTGGGATTTTAGCCTCCCTTCTAACACTAAGGACTGATTACCAAGTATTTTCCCTCAGCTTCTTTTTATAGTTTACACTAGAAATTGTCAGCCTTGGTTTTATGCTCTGTTATGCTGAATGATGGGGAGAAGGAAGGGTTTGCCAAAGGAAAAGAATAGTAAAAGCAGGGAAAATGAGCTAGATACTTCCAGCTACAGTAAAAGCATCTCAGCTTTATTGTTGTCCTCTTGTAAGGTTTTACATGCTGCTTTAAATGATGATACATTAGCCTTGGGAGAAAATACTAAAAAGCATTCATGTACGACACAGAATATCTCAGACAGCTAAAGAATAAAATATGGAGCCTTTATTCTTTACAACCCAATCCTTCCTTTACTAAATATAAACATTTACTGCATTAAAATGTATAGGCTTAAGTACAAATTTTCCAGAGGATTTTTTCCCATTGTGAAGTACTTTATATCCACAATAATACAGTGTAATGGCTGAAGCAAAGATGAGGTGGCACTGCTCATTGTGTGAAAGATGAGTAATAAAATCATCAGCGTACAAATGATTTTTTAATTAGGTTTTAATCTGTGTATTTAGAGAAGTTATTTCTGTGTGAATTCCACACTGATAATTTTTATCTCGGTACCACAGCTGCAGTCACTAATGGCTGATGCCATGGACATCCTTGAAGGAAGAAGTGAAGAAGATCGTGTGTGGACTAAAATTCAGAAGGTAAAAAGCAGCAGCAAAGGGCAGGAGAGGATATTGCTCCTTGGGGGGTAAAATTCCACCTGAGTAATATCTGTTTGAGAGGGAGAAAGAAAGTAGGTGCCATTTGAAACCTGACTGCACCCCTTGAACTCTGTTAGTGCTCAGGCACTAACCACAAATACCTGTTTATTATTTGATTTAGCCCCCGTGGTTGAACTTTGTCCATGCTAACAGTCTCATGGGGTTGTCTAACACATGAAAAGAAAAGACAAAAAACCCAACCTGAATAGCTTCTTTTTTGGCTGATAATTAGAATTCTCTTCTATCTTTGTCATGTGTGGTACTGTGCTAATTGGATGTGGGGGGGAAGTTGTTAGGGAATGAAATTCAGCCCAACAAATTAGGTCTCTTAGTGGAGCTCAGATGAGGCTTTGGTGATGTGAGAGGTAAAAGACATGGAAATGCCTTTCTGCAGCCCCTGCACAGCAACTGGTCAATTTAATTCCGAAAGGATTTGTGAAATGCAGGGAGCCTTGTGTTGGTTCTCTGTACAGATGAGTCTGACCCGGCAGAATGAATTATAGGTCAGGCTGGGATGTAAGGGGAGTATCTCACATTTTTACAAAATCTTTCAAACCAGAGCAAATCACAGCTCTGGGCATTCACCACCACAGACGTTCAGCCCCTTGTGAGGAAAGGGACAGCAACACATCACTGGGGAGGGAAAATGTTATTAATGGTTCTTACAGCTCCCTGAGATCCCAGGGGGATGCACTCTCACTCTGGATTGTGGATGCAGTGACAGGCTGGTGAATAGAGGATTCGAATTTCTGCACTGGCGGGATTGAAATTGCCCTTCTTTGGGATTTGGGGTTTGCAGACAGAGCTCAGGTAAGACACTGAAAACTCCAAACCCTGCCTGCACTGAGTCAGTGTACCCAGGACAAGAAAATGAGACAGAGGTGTCTGAGAGACACCACAGGGGTGGAGGGTCAAGGTGTTTTCAAAGTGATGATATTCATTGTATTTCTAAGTTATTTGAATTAAATTTCACAAGGCATCTATCTCTTCTGAGAGAAAGCCTGAGTAGGTGTGTATTGCCTCAGTTAGCTGTCAGATCAGTGGCTTTTAACAAAGTTTTCCAAGAACATGATGTTTTCAGAAAGGAATCAAATCTTAAATGCCCCAAATTACAGACAGACTGGGTTTCATCTCTTTCAAACGCTTGTGAGGCAAAACAAAGGACAAATATTCTGACTTTTTTGACATTGCACCAGGATAGTCTCTAAATCTCTCACACCTGCCTACAGATCATGAGAATCTTTTGCAACACAAATGCTGCACATGATATAAATTATATATACTTATACAATTACAGATACTTTTTCCCGCCTTATATAATAAACATTGGTAGCTAGATGAGTGCAAATGATATAGCTGCAAATAGCTTATTCCCTGTACTTCTCTAGTACTTAACCTTCCTATTTTAGACACTAGACTTAAATATCAAATACAGATTTCCAAAGCTTTTCCAACAGTCAATATTTTAACCCACAATCAGGTGTTTGAATAACCAGCCTGATTTGCACAACTCTGAATGACCACAGGTCAGAAGCTGTTGAGAATGGATTAAACAGAGATAGCTAAATATTTATTAAAGGTGCCTTAAAATTTTGTTTATTCCCACACTTTTTAACACAAAGTGACTAAGATCTCATTGCAAATTCAGTAAAACAAAGTATTTTCTTTGGTGTATTTGTCTATATGTATATATATCCTTTATATTTCTCTAAATACTTTTGTTTTCAGTATCATTTTAACAGAAATCAAGCTAACATCTAAAAACGGACTGGTATCCCATATTATGCCACATGAATCTGTGCATAACTCAATATTTGGGATTGAAGTTTACTGAATGCATTAAAATCTCCTCCCTGCCATTACAAAATTTGGTGCTTCAAAATTCGTTTGCATTCTGAGCATATGTTTGCATTTAATTTCTGACAACTCACATAACTATTTGATTTGAGGCATCTTGTTCCAGGCAGAACTCACTGTTTGTTTCATAATACTAAAATATTTTTCTGTATTATGTCAGAACAAAGAAATGAAAAGCATCATCAACTTTACTTTCTCAAAAAACGCATTTCAGCATATTCAGCATGTTCTTAGGAAAAAATTCTGTTCAAACAGAAGAGACAGGAGAACACTCAGGGAGCTTGGGAGAGAGGGGTTTGTTGGATTTTTTTGTGGTTTGTGTTTGTTGTTTTTTAAATCAGCTCTAATTAAGAATGTCACACTAGGTTAAAGATCTCTAGCACATTACCAAAAAGGAAGGATTAAATCTGATGATTAAAGATTGATGTGGTGTGGATTACCACGTCACTTGTGCTAGAACCACTTCCAAAATTTCAGAATTTCTCAGCTCACTCATCACATGACACGGATTGTAGGCGCCTACAAAGAACCTTCACACACATCTAGTTTCAAGGTAGTTATTTGTATTTCTGCTATTGAATTAATTTACATATATTGGAAAGCAAAAAAAAGAACATAAAGGAGTTTATACAATCAGCTATAAATGCAAAGCTCTGGAAAGCTGACAGCTATGCTCCCACCAGTGAAGTTTGGCTTTTGCAATAGAAACAGCTGTTGCACCTAATGAAAGCACTCAACAGTTTTCTCTAATGCAGCAGAGTTATAGCAGTGCCTATTTTCCAAATGGTTAAAGGGTCTGTCAGAATTGCCATTACAAACCACTGTTTCCAGGGTTTTATATTCTAGAGTCAGCCGTAAAAAATTCATTCAGGCTGAAATCTGACATCGAAGGGCACAAAGCCTGACACCCAAACACTTTTCCTGTTGTCATAGTGGAGGGTTTATCAAACTAGTTTGGAATTAAACTGGACAATTTTGAATTTACAGGACTGACAAAGCAGTAATAGGTATGTAGCTTCAAGTGTTTTGGGTGCTGCGCTGCTCATCCAATTCACTGACAGATTTACGTTTTTAAGCTAACTAATTTATCAAATGGGCTAATTATTTTTGTAAGCTGAAACACAAAGAAATGAAAAATGACTTCATAATTAGCTGGAAAAAAGAGAACATCAGTGCATAAAAGATGCTTTTCTCAGTATTACCAGGCTGTGACTGCAGCCACAGGGAGAGCTGACCCAGGAAAACCCAGATTACCTTGGGAGATTAGGAAATATCCTCCCACTGAGCCTTTATCCACGTACCAGGTATCCCTGAGGAATGCCTCAGAGGCAGGGAACATGGGTCTGGTCAGTCTCCCAACATCCTTATTCTGCAGAATTTTACTGACACTTTTGCTTGAGGTCCCCTGGATAACATTTGATCAGCAACTGGGGGAAACAGACACCCTCAAACCTTTCCAGCAATTAATGGAAGGACTGAGTCACAGTCTACTTCAGGAATATGGGCATTCCTAAGAAAAATTTACCAACTTCCTTCTTTTTATGGGTGTCAGAAATTCCCAGACTCAACTTGCTTGTGGCCAGACCGCTGGGCTTACAGAGGATTTGAGGCAACATACTAAGGCTTGGGAATATTTTTTTAGTTACTGGCTCTGTCCAAATTGTGTTATAAGTTGAGCCTTGAAGGTACTTAAATATCACAACTTCAGCATTGTATGAGAATGGACCTCTCTGAAGCCCCCTTTATGCACGGGAATCCCACCTGAAGCTGTCAATAGGAAACATTAAGGAAAAGAGAATCAAACCCTCTTTCTAAAGGGGCTTAAATCTTCACAAGTCAAGACAGGTAGAAATATATTTTTGCTTACTACATTTTAGAGTGTAAATCCTCTTCTTAATTCAAATTATATTTGGATTTATTATTTTAGCAGTGGTTTAAGCAATGATCTCTGATGCATGAGGCTCAGCAGCAATGGACAGGAAACTCCAGGAGATATTGAGGAAAATTAGGCTGATAACTCAGCTCTGTCCCACAAAACTCAGTCCAGGCACTGAGGCTTAAGCAGATGGGGACACTGCCCTAATAGCCAGATCTGGCTGTTATTGATGAGCTTCTTTGGTGACAGGTTACACATGATGTAAGTGACATCTGACATGCACATCAGTGCTGGGACTGGCAGTAAAGCTTGGCCCTGAATAACTCAAGGAATCAGGTCTCTGTACAGTCAGTGCAGGGCTTCACAGCAGCCATAGACAGGCAGAGGGGGTTAGAGTACCTCAGATACCTAAAACAGCCCCCCCTTTCCTCTACAGAGCCTTTGCCCCTCTGCAGTATTGTGAGAGAAAAAAAGAAAAAAAAAGAAACAAAAAGAGATTACTTTCCTATCTCATAACAATAAATTCATTAATAAAGCCTCACAATATTGTTACAGTGAGAGGCATTTCATTAAATAAATAGATACTTTAGAGCCTATCAACCAGAAACTTTTGACATCCAAAGAGAGAAGAGCTTTGTAAGTGCAAGTGCCAGGATGGCTCTGCTTTCTCTACCAGGATAATAATGCAGCTCTACTTCTCTCCTCCATTTAGCCCCTAGGCTTTCGTAGCAGTTTCACAGGATCCTCTTAACATCATTTGAACAGCCAAAGGAGAGACAGGAGTTGGCAAATAAACACTTTCCTCCACTTCCACATGTGAGACACTTCATAAAACCTTCACAACTGAGTTTACCTCAAGGGCATCACATACTTTGCAATTTAGATAAGTTATTATGCCCATCATTTGCTGAGCTCAGTGGAATGCCTGTTTCATAAATCTGAAAGCAGAGCAAACATGGATGAGTGAATAAAAGAACAGATGTAACTTACATAAGGATAAGAATACAACAAAAGCCACACTAATATATGTGAATACGAAATGAAGTAAAATTAGCCTAACATATTATATAATCTTTTAGCCAGGCACGTAGATTTTCAGCAGTTGACCTCTGCTCACTGCATCTCTGCCTTCTGCAGCAGCAGGGGGACACTGTCTGATGAACTGTGCTCTTCCACTGACATTATCTCTTAATTGAAAATCAAGACATGGAAAAGGGCCACAGACTCGCCGGGCTCTCAGTCAGCCAGAGGAGCAAGGAGGGAGATTCATGGTATGTTGATGGAAAGTGGACATGTTGCTGAATAGTGTTTGCTGGCTACTCCAGCAGCTGTTTGATGGATATGACTTTGTAACACCTGATAAAGTCATCCAAGCCCACGCCACAGCCACGGGGAGCTGCACTTGTTCCCAGAGCACACAGGCTTCAAAAGTCACTGAGCTCTGGTGCACTTCCTTGGCTCAAACTTGGCTACTCCTAAACTAATAGAAGGAAACCAGTTCCTGGTTTATTCTCTTCTTAGGGCTGTGGTGCAGCCAAGTGTTTCATGAATGAGTGGACCCACTGTAAAAAGGGAAAGCAAAGGGTGGGAAAGGGTGGGAAAAGGACATTTTCTGAAACAGGAGTGGAATGTGCAATGAAGTCAGAAAAGTGCAGATGCAAAAGTAAAATAATGTTAGTGGCACCAATTCAGGTAGACTGAGAGTACAGGAAACCAAGAGCAGAGCAACCAGGTAGAAATGCAAAAATTTTTGTTGGACTTGACTGAAGATTGGCTTCATATCAAGATTACAGGAAACATTGAGACATTCAGGAAAGGATTAACTCTGAATCAGCAACAGCCTCAAGAGAGACAAGTAACTGTGGAGCTCTAACCTGGTGCTGAGTGAAGTTTTTAGATCCAGCAGAGAGAGTGGGGAGAGTACATGAGCAGAAAATGAGGTTTGCCCCACAGAATCTCAGGTGATATAAAAGAGTTGTAGGCAACCAAAGAGTCCCATTAATAAATTCAGCCCCACCACAGGGACAATAAAAGCGTGACAGCATTCACAGAACTCTGTGTAAGAGAGAGGTGACAGTGGGATTTCTGCAGTTATCAATACTCCTGTTCTCCAAAATCAATTTCTGCCCCTGTGAGTCTCTGGTTCTTTATGCCTTGCATACAAGAGAAGAAACGAGGCCCCAGCAAGATGCTTACATGGCCCTTGGCTACTCTGGAAGAAGCAATTGCATCCTGCCCATTTCCCACTCTCCAGACACCAGCATCTGATATAGAGCTGAGCTGTTTAATGGTCACACACCAAACAGCTCTACCTCATGATAGACCAGCACTGCAAGGTAAAAACAGCAGCTGTGGCTACTAACAGTAAGCTTTTGAGGTTTTATTCAAATCTGAAGGAGACATGGGAAATTTTAAGTTTGCTGCTCCACACAAGAAGGAAATTTCCATATATAAAATAAATCAGTCTAATAACACATATCATCTATATCCATAATGCTTGGGCTATGACAGCTCCAACAAAACACTGCTAATGCCATCAGGAAGGAGTTTTGTGCTGAGAAGGCCTTTGGTCTATTCCACCAAGCTATAAGGTGTGATAAGTCACCGGAATAATTTTAAATAGCAGCAAATCTGGCAACTAAGCAGTAAGTGTCCTAAAATTGGAATAATGTAGGTGCTTGTAGCTGCCTGGCAGTTAAATCACAGGCAATTCTGGGCACTGCCAGTCCCCAGATAAGGATTTAGGGGAACATTTCCCCAGCCCTTGCTAATGGTGCTGTCAGATATAAACGGGCACTGTGCTCACCTGCTGCCCTCGACCACAGCAGGTCTCCAGCCCTATAAACACCTGCTACCAGGAATTGCGACTGCTGTGAAAAATAGTGTGAGTCAACAAGGCTGCTGATAGTAACCACTGTGCTGGACAGGGGTTTCAGAAGAGCTTATGAAGTACGAAAGGATTTTCCGAGTTGTGAGGTAGTTATTAAGCGCAATTCATTACCAGCATCAGTGTTATTTTTATTCCATTCCTCATCAACAAAGGCTCTTTCCACCATCTGCTTTCAGCACTGGGGCTTTGCTGCTGTGCTGAGAAGCTCCAGGCAAACACTGGTTTTCCATGTTTCACTGAGCTCATCCCTGAGCGGTGGGAACGCGCAGCGGAGCTGTCTGTCAGAATTCCTTCTTTAATAAAGGCCGTGCATACAAACGAGGCTTTGGAAGTACAGGAATGGAGCATGAGGGACAACAGATTGACTTTGGTCAGCACCTGACTATGAACGCTTCCAGCAGCAGGTCCAAGGTGAGAGCTGGGTGCTCAAACAAACGCAGGGAAGCAGCTTTGCCCTGCCCAGGGCAGCTCAGATCCTGGGCAAACCTTCTCCCTTGCCAAAACAACCATAACAGTCCAAATGTGCTTCACTTAACACACAGGCAGTAAAATCGGGGTTTTATTTTCTCCCCGATACTTAGCAACCTCTGTTCTGGAAGGTGTAGATTGGGATTTAATTTTTATTAAAATATCAGCAGCTTGTCTCAAGCTTCTCCTCCACACCCTGTATAGCCATCCCTGCTTACTCATAGACCCTTCAAGTACTGTTCCTTTGGTTATAGTCACTCCAAGGAGGGCTTTGTCTCCTATGGGAGACAAAGGAAAACATTGAGAAGTGCTTCATGTTTAAAGGCAGCTCATTTGCCTTTTTTTACTTATAGCTCCCAAGTAATAAAAATAGAGTCTGTATGCCAGAAGATCCTTTTTGCCATTACCTGTTATTTATAGCTCCTGCAGACATTTTCAAAAACACCTGTTTCTTCTCTGAGTGTGACTCCCCAGAGTTGTACTGGGATTTGGGAAGTTTGGATGTTTAGGCACCACACTACAGAGGATGCATACACATGCACCCATGCGAGACACACTTTAATGATATAACAATTTACAGGGTCTGCTTGCTGCTTACCCAACGAAATTCTTCTCTAAACAAAGAGATTTCCCTAGAGGAGTTTTTCCTTGTTGGATTCTGCCTCTTTCTCATTTTATTCTAAACTCTTTAGCAGACTCTATAACTGATATTTTGCATTTGCACTCAAATTCACACTGATCTGTTAAAAGATGTGTGTGCTTTCAAGTTCAAGTCAGCTTGTGATGAGAACAGTTCCCCCGTTTTTGGATGGAAGCTTCCTTTGGACAGTCAGTAAGTCACTGAACACAGACATCTGTTCCTTGGAACGGCCCCTTGCAGCAAAGGTTGACAAGTTCCGTGACATCTGTGGCCCATCAGGACTTGGACAAAAGCAGAGGAATGATGGATGGTCTCACAGCGTTCCCCCATCGCAGTCAGGGCCTGTCACGGGGTTAGGAACCATCTGTGGGATGTCTCATCCCGAGGAGTGCCTAGGAAGAGCGAAGGATACGCTGGCATTGGGGTATTTCAGGGCACAACCACGTGCACCCAGGAAATTTCAGAAGGGACTGATAGGGGCATCACCAGAAATGCAGTGAGTTTTTCAGAAACAGAGAATTAAGTCCCCACAAAGCCCTGCTTTGAAGAGGAGGTTGGTCCGGGTGACCTCCGGAGTCCCTTACAGTGAAATCTTGCCATGATTGTAATTCAGCTGCAGCCAGCAAGCGCTGCTTCCACCTCCCTGCACGGCACAAGCAAATCAATCAGGATGGCATCCAGAGAGCAGGGCTCAGCACTCACGGCAGCCAGGCGCTCCCCTTTATCCATCACTGGCCAGCAGGTACAAAAGGGCAGGATTAGAAATATTTTTATATGCTCCAAACAAGGCCTGTGTGATCCTTATCGGTGTGTGGATCTATAGGATGTCATTTTCAAGAACTCCTGTAGGTTCAAATCAAACCCTAAGCCAAAGGGACACCACATTTTGTCTCACCTGATAAGACCCTCTGCAGCTCATCCCTCCAGCTAATCCTGTTGCAGTGCCTGGTACCCAAACAGCTCCGTGTTTTCGTTGCAGACAGAAACTGCGTTAGACATTAGACGTGTGTACCAAAACCAGAAGTATTTACAGATTCTGCCCAGCCTTGGAGACCAATGTCAAATCATTTCAGTTAAGAACGAGCTGATCAGCTCAGTATTCACACAGAAAGCAGACCATTTTCTTCCCCCAGCAAACTCAGAACTGAGATTCAGAGCAGACTAATTGACTTACAGTCCATCCAGCCACTTCTGGTGCACTAATTATGCTTTTCACCTTCTCACTCCATGTCGGAATAGAAACGCCTTGATGTGTGGCACTGAGGAAAGGCAGACATAACCTTGCTCATCCAGCTGATTTTCCCCAAGAATAAAAGAGCAGAAATACCTTTGAGACGTGACTTGTCAGTGCTGCAGGTCTGTGCTGATGCCTCAGCAGCACAGCAAAGGCTGTGCCATTGCCGCAGCAGCTTCTGGGTCTGAGGGCACACACAGAGGCCTTGTCCTTCCCATGCTTTCCTGTAGCATAAAAAGAGTGTCCTTTCCTTCAGGTGGGCCAGAGAAGTTTGCTTTTCTTGTCCTGTTTCACGTTTTCACTCAGCCACCATCCTAGACATGTCTCTCTGTCCTAATTCCCCTAAGCCTTAGGCACACAGACCCAGAGCCTGGTTTGCCCCCCAGATAACTCGTGGGTGTAAACTGAAGGCAGAGAGTTGAAAACACCAACACTACATATCTGTGCTCTTGCAGAGACAAGAACTTTAATTCCCTTGCTTTTTGTTCTGCCTCTCCCCAAATCAACAATTTCCAATATTGATATCTTCCACGACATATGATTGGTGCAGGAATTTGAAGCACAAATAATTTTGGGGCAATGTAAAATAAATACAATATTAACATAAAGAGCACAAAATAAGCCCTGAGGACCTGGTTTGTTTCCAGATTTCTGTCCCCAAAACCCTACATTTCTCTGCTTAGCTTGATCCCAAAGCACCTACAGGCACCACAAGGATGTGCTGTGGACTACGCATGTAATTAGCTTAAAAAGCATCTTTTATTTCTATTTCTTCCCTCTTTCCATTTGATCTTCATTCTGTTCATTCCCTTTTCCTGCTCCCTCCAGCTGATCACAGGGGCCAGAATAAAGACAGAGAGAAAAACCCGGTGAGAGAAATAGGGTCAGGAGCAGCCTGAAATCAGGAGTTAATGAGGAAGAAACAGGAGGAACTTGAGTAGATGGAGCAGTTGTGCACCAAGGAGCCTCCAGCTGGACCAGAGCTGCAGACATTGATCCAAAGTAGAAATGCTGTGAGTAACTGGGGTGGAGGGAATACTCAGAATATCTTGAAAAAAAGATATCGCAGCAGCAGAGGATTAAAAATAGGTGAAGCCCAGTTTGTCTTTGTAAGTTCTTAGGTCACCAGGCAGTTAAGAAATAAAACCACGGAACAGCAGGTGGGAGAAGCGTGGTTTTGTACATTCAGGAGAGGATTGAAAGGACTTCGCTCTAAGCACACCAGGCAGCAAGTTCAGCTGCAGAGAGGCGAGCTGAGAGCATCCCTGCAGATGGGGTGCGATGCCTCCGCCACCTGCCAAGCACTGACTGTGGCACGTGCGGGCACTGCGGGGATCGAGGCACGGCAGCTGAGGACCATGATCCAAACACAAGCAGTGCAAAGGACTGACCTGACGTTGGTGATCTCTGTGTGGGCTGGGATCAGGCCCAAAATGAGCCTCGTGTGAATCACTGGCAATACCAGCAGTGAACACTCTGCTGTGAGCCAAGCCCAGCAGAGCTCTTCACCTGGGATTCAGTGCTGCTTTGGCCCGAGAGTAGCTTCAGGATTCAGCCATACATCCCTGGGATTCGGCCTCAGCACCAGTCTGTAGCCAGTTATTGCTCTGCTTGGGAATAAATCACAAATCTTTTCCAAAATCCATTTTCCTTCAGCTGTTGTTCTAATGCTAATCATGTTTGGGCTGGCTACAAACGGTGTCCTACCTACTCCCACCCACATGTATTCTTATTTAAACTGTTACAGGGAGGGGGGAAGAAAAAAAAGAAAGGAAAAGAAAAAAGTGAAGCTATTGATTCAAGAAATTTTCATTTCCCAGTGAGAGCCCCAAAGGTGCCTCCCCGCAGCCAGGCAGCAGAGGAGCGGGCACAGGCAGGTTTTAAATCAAGGCAAAAAGGCAGAACATAATGCTTCCAATTTACTTTCTTAAAATGAAATGTGCAAGGTAAAAAGCCATGAATTAGCACTAGTGAACGCCGCAGCCACCAAAAAGAGATTTTTAAGCCATTCTCCACCGCTCCCCCTCCCCTTTATCTTGTCAAGAGACTGTATTTTCATTGTGTTCTCCTGGTAATTTAAATCCTGCTCGGGCTCAGCGCGCATCGTGTAATTGTGAGTCGGCAAGGATTTGAATGTCATCACTGCTGTGCAAATAACATCATCAGCTCATCAGCTGTGTCAGTAACATTGCAATTATGTAAGCCACTATTATTTCCACCCCTGATATGCCATATTAGAACTTATTTTGGGGGCTGGAGCTGACAGGTATTCTATCAATATGAAAAGCATACAACAGCAGCTCAGCCACGGCTCCAGGTAGGAACATCATTCCACTGGGACTTTCTGGTGACATCACCAGCAGTGCCACAGCTCATGGATGGTCCTAAAGGAGCTGCTGTAAAACCTGCTGCTGTTCTGGTGTCACCGCTGCCCTCACCCCACACCCCACCCATCACTAAGGACCTGGTTTGTTTCCTCTCACTCTTTGTGCTCACCCAAACACAGACACTGCCCCCAAAATAGAAACAGCGACTTTTAACTGCAGAAGAAAGTTAGGTAGGTATTTTAATTTGGTCTGTTGGAGAAGAGTCTTGGGGGCTTAGTGGTTGTTTATAATATGGCTAAGCTCCCAGACTGGAGCTCAGCACTAAGTGATTAGTCTTTCTGAGGCTTCCCGTGTGCTTTTGGCCAGATCAATGATTTCCTAAGCTTTTATTTTCAGCTTCTTAAAAATGAGGCTGGCATAATGATTCCTTTCTCTAATCCTACACATGGTGAGCCCATCCCAGCAGAGCCAGCCCGTGAGGCTCCTCAGCAAGACTCAGCCTCTCTGTGCTCCTGTTCCAATGGACCTGTTGGCAACAAGGGAGCAGAAGCCCAGGCACAAGTGCCCAGCAAGGTTCACCAGCACGGTGGAGGCTCTTTTTCTGTAGCATCATGCTCAGTGCTGGGCACAGCTGATCCCCTGGAAATGCTCCACAGAGCAGGCAGAGCTCCTCTCCCAGACCCATTCCTTGTGCCCTCAGCGGCCAGGAGGGCAGGTGGAATTCTCCATAAATGTTTCTGGCTGCCTCTCTCACACACTCACACCCCTCAGCAGCACAAAGCATGGCCAGAGCACCTGGCACAGCTCCAAGCTCAGGCTGAGGAGCACTTTGGTAGCAGCTCAGTCCATGAATAACTACAACAGGAAGGCACGCTCGGATTAATTCCCAGTGAGCTGCTCTGTGTTGTGCCTAAAGAAACAACGCTCCACTGAACGTGTGTCAGGATGATAGATCTGGACTTTTTTTTTTTTAAGATTATTTCAGCTTAAAATGCAATTGGAAGATTGATTCTTTAGATCCTCACATTATATAGGGTCCAGGTCTAGAGTATAACTCAGCGTGAAGGGAGATGATTCTCATCTCCTTCCAGAGACGCTGCGTATCGCCAGAGCTGACAAAGGGAATGAATAAAGGTAAGGGATGGGGAGACAGAGACATAAAATTATGAATGCTTGGTATTTACAGAATACCTGTACACAGCACTATTATTCTATTTTTTCTTTTTTTTTTTTTTTTTGGAAATCACCCCTGCAAGGAAGACGGATACCTGAATATGCTCTTTTTTAGGTTAATTACTGTTTTATTTGGGGGGGACACTTAGGTCATTATTCTTTTACTGTATTCTCTAGTGTATTATATTCATGGGAAAACATATTTATTCAGAACTTCATTTTGATTTAATAGAAAAATGGTTCTTGCCACAGCAATGTGGAATACTCATTTTTCTCCATGTGTTGATTTTTGGCATATAAATGCCAGAAGCCTCTGTTCTCTTTCCTTATCAAGAAAAACTTGCCTGAGATTAATTTCCTCATCATCCTTTCCTTTTAAAGTGGCTGTTTTTCAATGCCATTTAAAGGCAGAGTTGTGATAAATTCCTGGTTTCAATGTACAGATTTCAATGAAAGACTCTATTCCACAGCAGTAAAGTTGTTGAATCCAAATAGAAAGAGAGAAAAAAAAATAAATTATGAAGTCAGGTACTCCTACTGCAGCCAATTGTATGAGAGGTGCCCTCATGTATTTTGCTTTCTAATGACAATTAGCTTTGAAATACACTGATTGCAAAAGTTTTTAAGATTTTTGTGGAGGGGAAGGGACATTCTTCTGACACAACTCCTTCAGAATTGCATATTGGACTAATTGAAAACTGCTTAAACACAGCAGAAGGTAATTTCTTAAGGAACAAAAGGATGAGAACAGCTGGGATGGAAAACATGAATTTGACTCCAACCTTGTGCATTTCTGACCCTAACATTCAGCCATAGAGCCAAAGAGAAGATTTATAGATTTTATAGGTAGTGGGTAGATAGGCCAACAAAAGTCATCTCTCTACTTAATGATCCTTCCCCTCTCTATAGATTATCTTTAGCAAGACTTTATCCTGTACTTCATTCATCTGAACTGTGAAAGGCTTATTTTGAATTGAATTAACTTTAAGTTGTATTAATTAAAATTTAAATTGCATTAATTTTTATTAAATTTAAATTGCATTCAATTGTATTACATTTTAAATTGTAAGTAACGCCCAGCCAAAAATTTCCTGTTCTGAGAATATTCTGTATCCAAACTATAAACTCCTGCTGGCTTCTCACCCAAGCAGAATGGAAAACAGGGATCCTCAGCAAGCAACACACCAGAGGTCACCTGTGATGGTCGCCCAGCATCTCCAGCTGAAGTTCACAGGCTCTGCTGAGGCTGGCAGTGCCTTTTGGTGCACTGTGTTTACTTTGTAAGAAAATAACCTCACCCTCATAAAACCAGCATTCAGTTCAATGCTTTTTCTCATTCAAGAGTGATTTTAAAACAAAGGGAAAGAAAGAAAGGAAAAATCCAGCCCCCAGCCCTAAGATTTAATTAAAAATCCAGGACCTCAAAAGGTATTTAGCTGCTTAATTCCCATTATCTGTTTATCACAGACAGGAGTCTAAGACCTACAGGTTTTTAGCTGCTAGAGACCGCCTTCCTAGGCTCTTAAAAAATATTTCTGAAAAATGAGAAAGAACTGGCAAAAGCTTTGATGGTCCTTTGTTCATTGTTAACAGAATAAAGAAATCTTTTTGAGAAAAATTGGAGCTCCTTAAATATGTAGGACAGAGAAACGAAGAGTTATTGCCCTTTGGAGACAGCATTATTTTGCCATGGAGTTGGTTTTGTCAGATGAAGTTTTATGACACATAGTGGCAATCATCCATCTTTGATGAGCAGACACGCACTAAATCAGAGAGACTGCTCTCCACGGATCATCGAGTCACAGCACACACTTTGGTAAATCATGAGGCTCTTAAATAAATACTCTTAATGTGTTGCAAGCTGGCTTACAATTCTGCAATATTTAATGAAAATCAGGTATTTTTACCTGGAACGTTGAAAAATAATAAAGTGCACCGAAAGCAGGTGATCCTTGGGATGAAAAAAGCAACAGGGAAGAAGAGTTGTCTGTGCAACATGAGCAAGTGGATCCAAGCACACCGAGAGAGACGTTCCAGTCTCATCACAGAGCTTTGTGAGAGACCCAGATCCGAGGCAAGATGTGACATTTCACTTTTCAGGTATCAAGTAGGGCGGAAAACCTGTCTTACACTGCAGATCAATACATCACTTAGAGAGGGAGAGAGAGGCCATAGCCCAAATCAATCTGCAAGGTGTCGGAAACATCTAGGCCAACACCTGGCTACAGTGCCCTTTAGCCCCCAGAGAGCCTCAGACGAAAGCACTTGTCAGGAGATGAAGTCAGCCAGGAAACAACACAAAGCAAACATGAAAGAAGCCTCTGTCGTGGAGAAAGGCATTGCTGTTTTCCAAAAATACCCATCTGTAATGTACAGATCCCCAGGCCCCAATGTGCATAGGATTTTATTCAGGGCTCTTCAAGTTGCAAAAAAAAAAAAAAAACGGAAATTATTTATTCCATGGATATACTACATTTTGGCTGGACAATGAGGAAGTTGAGGGAGAGGGAAGTAGATAAACTTCCTTTTTAAAGAAACTGCAGACTGGGTTATAACAATCCTCTGGCCACTTAGCTGGCAATTTCTATGGGGTGAAGACATAAACCACAGTTTCTCTCATTCAGGAAATATTATTACAAGCTGGACTTGATTCCTCATCCTCCTTTCTTTTGCTAAGGGTACATTAAAAATCTGGCTTGTGGATTCTGTGGCTATTTTAGTCCTGTGCACAAGGACACATCTGAGACCATTCCCCACTTTCAGGTCACTTCTCTTTCAAAGACCTGTTCCCAAATGAGTGATGGGGGGTTGTTTCCCTCCATCACAGAAATTTTTTTGTCACAGAAATGATTTATCTGTTGACAGCCAGGTTCACTGCCCCCAGGCAACTGATGGCAGTTGAAACCACTCAACGAAAAGCAAAGAACACTATTACCAATTTTAAGAAAGGGAAGGAAAAGGAAAGGTATAAATAGTCCTTTTCTCTAAGACTGCCCTTGTAACTCTTCCCTGCAAGAGACACAAGCAAAGTCAACTCCTCCAGGTGTTAGGTATGGTTTACTCTTGGGTTACAACACTAATTACAGGAGTAGGTAGACCAGAGAGTGGTTGTTCTTAAAAAAGATATTCCACTGTTTGCTAAGTCTCTCCTGTCAAAGGGGTACAGTGAAAATGCTTGAAAAATATGAGGTTGGGGTTCAAAGTGGGTCTACACCTAAACTACTGAATGAAACACATCACCAGAGGAACAAGATGAGATGAACTCATGACATTCCACCACAGGGACTAAACAAGGACATGCACTAATGAGATCCACTGGCAGGGATTAAAGCAGTGCTCTGCTCTGTGTGGTCAGTGAGAGGGACAGCACTCGAAATAATTTGGAGCACCTCAGTCGCAGTGCAAATATCTCCTTCTGTTTCACAAGATGAAGGAAAAAATAATGGTTACATCAAATTTTCCTTCAAATTTGACCCTACAGATTGCAAATTCTTGAGAATAAGGACTTATGGGTCCACTCCTGATGGCCTCTTAGGAATTAGCATATTAATACTTCGAAACAAAGTACCACATAAAAGAAAAATAGTCTGATGTTAAGAAATCTATACACTAATCATGAGTTTATAGACACAGAAGGCATAGGAGGGATATTAGGCACCACACAGTACTTCTAAAATGAAGTCCGTGGCTGAAATGAGAAGAATCACTATACACTGTATTAAACTTATAACCCATCTGAGAAGTCATACAAATGTAACCTGCTGCTTTCCCAGTGGCTAGATGTGATCACACACCCTCAATCGCAAAAACCAGAACAGCAGCAGGCCACAGTTTTACATTTCTCCATTTGAACTCCAATTATTGTCACAAGAGCCAATTTCACGTTGGGCCATTTCCTGTTCTTGTTGTAATTCATCATGAGAAGACGTGAGATCTGAGATACCTCAGCAAGGCATAGTCCATGAATAATACAGCACATTACTTTGACCTTTTCAGTTTGCTTTGTGGTGTGATTGGCCAACCACTCCTGTCTTCCCCTGTTAACCACCCCATTAACCTGGGACGAGAAGGTGGAACGGACAGACAATTAGCCAGCAGAATGCTAAAAAGGTTAATGCAGGAGCTCACAGCCTTGGCTTTCTTGAGCTTCAATGGGTATTAAGATTCTGCAATCTCTTTCCGCTTTCAAAGTCTGCAGGGAAAAAACAAGAATTCGCACAAGATGAACTTTGTTCTCATTTCAGATCATAATCATGTAGCTCCTCTCAGATGTCGCACTTGGATGGCTCCAGCGTACGCGTGAATAAACCGAGAAGAAAGTTTATTTTTACTCCTCTCAATATGGAGAATATTCAATTAAAGTGGTGAACCTTTTCTTTGAAGCTGGCCATTCTTGAGTAAAGGAATATTGGAGAGAGTAGTGGCAGAACAGCTCCATACGACAGCCTTCTTCCAAAGGTCACTCTTGCTACGCTAACTACTCAAGCTGAGTCATTCTGTTTCCTTCTCAAAGAGAGCAAATGCTAGAATTTTTACATCCTGTGGGCTGTCAGCTGCAGAAAACTTCATCTCAGTACTCATCAAGACTACGAGGACAGGCGGATCTCACGTGTTCAGGCACACGGAGAACGTGAGGCACAGTAGGTCTCACTGAAAGTGCCTGTTGAAAGCAACTGCCCCATTTCTCTGGATTTTTACACATCTTTAAAATCTCTCAATATTTTTTTTGAAAGATAAAACCATTGTGAATGACACAGAGTTATAGGTGTCAGAAACTGTTCTCTGAAGCCTCGTAGCCAAAAGTCCTAATTTCAGAATTTCACAAGGGCTTCTTTTGCTCATAAAGGTTTTCTAACCACCACTCCAGTGGTTCAGTTATGATGACCCAGGATAGTTTGTTTTTCAGACACTGCCATATTCTTGTCTTTGTAGAAATGTGTTGCTCTGAGTTACTATTACTAGCAATGCTATGAAATACTTCAGATGGAAGCAAAGAGAAAAGGACCTTTCTGACACCCATTGGAACACCAAATTTTGCATTTATTACGGGTATTGACCGCAATAACACAGAGTCCTTTTTATTACCTTCCACTAATAATATATTCTCTATTTTGCTTAAGGTGAACAATGATATTCAGACAGGAAAAGTTATTAACAAAGAAAAGATAAAGCTTTAAATTATAAAAATGACTTGATAGTTTCTCTCTGTAATACATTTTAAGTCCAGAAGGGACCATTAAGATTACCTATATGCCAAGGATTTTTACATTGTGCTTTTTGATATATGGGATCTCAAGTAACATACCATTTCTTTTGACCCTTGCTCTTGAGCACTATCTCTGATGGATTTTTACAAACTGCATATTGAAATATTCACATGCTTAGGGGCCTGCTCACAAACTGAAAGAGATTAGAGAAGCATAATTTCTTTTCAGAAGAGCAGTCTTTTTTTTTTAATAGGATAAAAGTTTTGCTGTGTTTTTCTAACAACTTCAGTGAAACCAGCATAAAGAAAACTTTATCAGGCTGCAATATCTTTGATTTGAAAAGATTGGCGGCAATTTTAATGAGTTCTAATTCTATGTCTGGAATAAAACTGAATATTTCTGGGCATTCAGCAAGAAGAGTTACGGCAGTTATGCCATTTACAGGCTCTCCATTACTCTACCCACTGCTATTCAGGAGTAGACAGACACCATCATGAGAAGAATTGCCAACCTCAACAGCTGATCTCTACAGATCACTATCACAAATTAAAACATATCACAAATTAGGAGAGTACTGATCTTGTCAAGAATCAGATTAAATTCTGGGTATGTTGAATAGTAAAGGCAAATGAAGAGAAAGGAAGTCAATCCATTCCTGCATTAGTCCAACTGTCTGGGTGACCTGGGGAGTCCCTGTGGCTGTGAATGAATTGTCCCCTCCTGCAGATAAAGGATTAAAACTCTCTTTGTTCTGTGTGCCAATTTAACGAGGGCTGAGGTGATACACAAGGGAATGAGAGTGGCAGGAGCCATGGAGTTGTTGTGCTGCTGTCGTGGTTTAACTCAGCCCCACGCAGCCGCTCGCTCGCTCTCC
>QWTY01004655.1:0-16368 GCA_008033365.1 Pseudorectes ferrugineus | reverse complement strand
TCACAGAACTGACTTTGATCCTGCTTGTGTTGTCATGGTAACATGAGTCTCTGATCAGATGAGCCTTAATCACTGAGTTAGGAGTAGACCTCTCTTCCTCATGGGAAATAACATGGGAGAAGACAAGGAATACTTTTTCCAAACAGAAAGGTTCGGACAATTCTCTTGACCACTCCACGTCAGTTTACATACCTCCTTTTTCTGGCTTGGACTTGTAATATTGTAAATGTGTGTGTGTATGCAGGGGGAAAATACCAGAAGAATATTTGCTATAGCTGTGGTTTAGCCCCAGCCAGGAACCAAGCCCCACACAGACCCTCTCTCACTCCCCCACCAGTGGGATTGGGGAGAGAAGTGGAAGAGTGATAGGTAGAAAACTTGTGGGTTGAGATGAAGAGAGTTTAATAGGGAAAGCAGAAGCTGTGCATGCAAGCAAAGCAAAACACAGAATGAATTCACTGCTCCCCATGAGCAGGGAGGTGTTCAGCCACCTCCAGGAGAGCAGGGCCTCATCATGTGTAATGGTTACTTGGGACTCCATCACTCCAAATGTTCCTCTCTGCTTCCTCCTTCTTCCCCCACTTTCTATACTGAGCATGATGCCACATGGTCTGGAATATCCCTTCAGTCAGTTTGTGTCACCTGTCCTGGCTGTGTCTCCTCCCAGCCTCCCACACACCCTCAACTTCCTCACCAGCGTGGCAGTATGAAAAGCAGAAAAGGCCTTGGCTCTGTGTAAGCCCTGCTCAGCAACAACAAAAACATCTCTATATTATCAACCCTGTGTTCTGCACAAATCCACAGCACAGCCCCATACCAGACACTGTGAAGAAAATTAATTCTACCCCAGCTGAAACCAGCACTGTTATACAGGAAAATGCATTGCATTAAGCACATAAAATCTTCTAATTCAAGTGTGTAATTAATACTATTGCATATGGGTGGATGTTCTTTGGAGTGCAATACTTAGCAGATTTGCAATGGGTTTAAATTATTAAATAATTACATAGCAATTATGAGCATGCTTTATTATTTTGGATACAAAGATGTTACAGGAGCATTTATGATTAAGCCCTTCTATAGTACAAAGGGCTAACAGGTTTTGTCAAGGTGATTCCACATCAGCTTTTTTGTGCACATAACTGCATTACTTAAAAAAGTGAACTTTTTATAGTCTGAAGCAACCTTGCCACAGCAGACTGGAATACCATAATGTTTTTTGACATTGCAAATTAACTTATGCTGGTCTCAGTTCTGGCATGGCAAAATTACTTCTGATTTCTAAACCATTACATTTAAAGATAGCTCTTATATTCATGACAGCATTGCAAAATGTGCATGTAAATATGCCTTCAAAGAGGAGTTTAATAAACAAGAAAATATTTAGTAACGGCTGTGAAAAACTGAAAAGATAAATATTCATGAATGATTCTGGGTTGTCATTAATTTTTTTAAAGATATCATGGTGAAATGAATATGAGAGCAGAATAACTTGATGTAAATCTAGTTAATGAATAGAATTTGGGCATTATAGTGCTTATTTAGCTGATGTCAGTCAAATCTATGTCTGAAGTAAATATATGGGTAGGCACAAAACTGAGAAAGAGAGATAATACCTCATATCACAAAATGATTACTCCCTTATCTAAGCCATTGAAGGAAGAGGGGAAAAGTAGTCAAAGAGTTAGAGATCCTCCAAAAAACAGTGAACTTATGCAGAAAAGACATGAAGGATCATAGATTCAGGGAGTAAAGTTTCTGTTTTTTAAGGTAGAAATAAAACAGAAATCAAAGAAGATGCTATTTTAAAAAATAAAATAAATAAAAAAATCAATAGAATCTATCTTTGTGTACAAGCCAAGTGATTTTGTACACTGAAACTAGGGAGGGTCTGTCATGTATTCCTGGTGGAAAATGTCAGGCAATGGTGGAGCAGAGGTATTTCGCCATCGCCTGCAGAAAACTAGAATTCATCTTTGACAATTACAATATCTCCTTTAACATATTTCAGCTCCCATATAACATAAAAGGCACTTTAGTCTCCTGCTGAGTATGTTTGAATGGTGCATCACTGCAAAACCCTTTCCTTTTTGAAAAAAATCCACATGGCCTTTTCTGTCTATTACTTTTTGGCTACAGAATAAAGGAGGGAAAGAGGTAAAATATGATAAATAAAATATTTAGGAAACTAATATGACAACTATGAAATCAATATTTCCTTGATGTGGCTACAGATGCTGTCAATAAAATGCAATTAACTTCATTTGTAAGTTTAATTAAAACCATGGATAATTAAAATCGCAATGAACTCTTTTTAGACAGAACATCTTTGAAAGTTTGTAGAGCTATAATGTGAAACTTATATGTGAAAAGCTCTGCAATAACAGGATCTGGCCATTGATTCTTTCTTTTCGTTTTTTTCATTACAATTTGAGGTGGAAGATTCCCACAAGATAACTGCCAGAAATGGTTACAACACTCTTACTGCTTTATTTCTCAATCCAACTCAGAAAAAGGGAAGTTTACATTTCCTTCTTATTTTTCTTAATTTTTTAATTTGGGGATTATCTAAATATAACTCAATTAGCAGTGCTTCTTCTTTAGAATATTTGTTATTTTTAAAGTTAGGTAGTGGGTCAAGGATGAAGAGATATTCTCAGCCTTGAATAATTTACTATCAAATGGCAACACTCAAATCTCCAAAGAGCAAGAACACAACTGTAAATTTCCTGACAATTATTGATTACTTATTGTATTTATCATTTACTCTTTTTGACAAAGATGAGGAAAGGTCACAATAATCAATAATTTTCCTTTGACTTCACAGGTTCAATTTTTTTCCCTGAAGTTCTCAGCATATTTCTATAGACTTTGACAGCATTACTTTCTTAGCAAACTTTCTCTCAGGTGGGAAGCTATGTAACATTCAAGATAATTTTACTTTCTACTAAGTATTTACGAAGTTGAAATTGAATCATTCTGTTTTGTAAACACTTGGTAACTATATTGCCTCTTTGGCTCAAGGTTCTAACACTGCAGTTATTTTCTGCGGACTGATATTTCAGTAGATGGTGATTTTCATTTGGAAAAGCATTGAAAGGTATGTTGCTTCCTTCGTTTCTGGGGGCTACGTTTAACATATTCTTAAATGAAGCAAACAAACAAATGGAATAGAAGAAGGGCAGGAAGGAAAAAGTATTAAGTAAAAAACAATAAACAAAGAACAATTTAGACTAGATGGTAGTCTGACACAAAAAAAGGGAACAACAAAAACTCTGACTATGCTGGGGGAAAAAGGTAGCTTAGCACTGGTGTCTTTACTTCTGACAGTGAGGTTCAAGGTCCCTGTGGCTGCAGAGCATGCTTCAAAGAGCTGCTGAACATCACTAGTCAGTTTAGTTCCAACTGTCTGAAACACAGTGTTCATCTAGAATTGTCCATTGTCAGGGCTATTTTGTTGAAAAATAAGACACCCGTTCTATTTAAATGCTTCTGCTGTAAGCCAGCTGGGGCCAGCACCGGTGCACAGAAAGTGTTGCAGTTTTGGGATGGTTGATTTGAGCTTTGGACACAGCCTTTACTGGCAGTGGTGGCTGAAGTTGGGAATGAATAGCCTTTGCCTGAGGAGAGCCCCAGTATTTAATTGCAGTAGAAACGAAGCCACCGAGAAAGCCTGGCTACAGTTCCAAGTCAAACATAACCCTTTGGTGGCTGAAAGCTTGAAACATGGAATCTGCAAAATATAGCTCTTCTAGCAACTTAGTGTGAGCACTACAAAGAATAACACAAGAACAGTGAAAACTTGGGAAATATACTCTTTTGGTAATGGATCTTATTAATGCCTATGTTAAGAATAATATAGTCATAGGAAAAAAAAAAAGCTCAATTCTAATAATCTCCTTTGCAAGCAGTTTGTCATTTGTTTTAATATATAACTCCAGAATTGCAAACAATTTGTAGGGCAACAAAACACTACTATAACAAAATAAAGGAAAGCAAAGATCCTGACAGTTTGTATGATAGTTTTCATCATAAAATTATATATAATTCCGTAATTACAAACAGGTAATTATTACAGTTATGGATATGACTCGTTTATTTCACACTATTACAATATGATTGCAGTCATGAATGAACTTTCAGGGTAGGCTCTGTTGCTCCTGTCTGAAGTGGTGGTTTGCTGAGGCATGGAGCCAGCCTAGCTGCTAGCTGGCCCTGCAAGGTGAGGGTGCAGCCTTCCTCCTCCTCACTTTGCACTTCTGGGGCTCGCCTGTCTCCCCAAACCAAGCTGGTTCACTCACTGGTTGTGTTGCTAAGAAGGCAAGAAAAAAGGCGAATTTTATTGAATTATTATCATGTTATATACTTTACATTTTATCTAATTTTTTAATAGGTACATGTGTACTCTATAGATCAATTTACATTACATTATTTATATAATGTAATTTAGACTATGCTAAAATTGTACTAAAATTATAAGAGTTTGGCACAATAGCAGCTCTCCAGAGCTCAGGATATGCTTCATTATCAGCAGAATTTTAGCTGTAATTAATATTTACAAAGGAGTTTGGGCATAATGAACTGCAATGCAGTTGCAAATGCATTCAAGCACATCAATTTTAAGGTCATTTTATTATGGGTTAAATCCTGATGTCTTTAGGAACTTTTACTAGAACCTTGCTCAGTAACTAGCATGTTTATGGTATGGCCTAGTGATATTTCCAAAAGTCTCCAGCAACTCAGCAACTATGCTGAAAGTGGGCAGGAATCACGGAATCTTTCTGTGGAATCACACATTATCTCATGGTGTGCAGACAGACAGGGATGCAGGCAGGTGAGATCTGAGAGGTGGGCTTCAAGAACTAGGTCTGTATAGGCATACTTTGGGTACATGGTCCAGACCAGGGTCTTGTCAAGAAAAAGAAATATTTTATAAAACCTAAAAACATGTGACATGAGAGACAAGTTTTCTGAATGCAGAAAGAGAATTTTGAGCATGAATAATTTGTGTTGGAGCTGCTTAGAGTTGATTTCTGTTCCTTCTGCCCTGGTTTTCAGTCAAGAAAATCTTTAACAAGGAAGTCTTTATTGAGACTAATGTTTTTTTAAAAAAATCTATTTTTTCCAGTATATCAGAAAGCTGCCTTAATAGTGTGAATCAGATCACTTTAGTTTCACGTTTACAGTCACTCCTTTCACTCACAGAAGCACTGAAAATTGTTCAATTTTAAGTAGCATTCATAGCACCTGGACCCTTAATGGAGGCATGAATATTCGCAGGAATATCATGCAGTTAATTGGAATTGTAAACTCAAACTTAATTACAAAAAAATGCATTCTAGAAATGTTTCTGCTTCAGACTCTGAAAACTCCTTCTGGTCCTGTTGTTTCCTACCAGGTTTAGGTATAGTATCTCTGATAATATCACTATAAATAAACCTTGTAAGAGTGACAATTTCATGGTTAATATTATGACAAACCTGAGTGCAAAGGGTCAATGGTAAGTTAAAATAAATCAACTGAAAGAAGAAAAACAATTACAATTCATTAACTGTCTCTAAATTTGTAAGAAGATTGTATTTCAGTGAATGTATATTTTTCAGCTGTAAACTTTATGCAGGCATGGGTAGAAGACAGAACACTTCCTAGTATGCTGTGATATGGAATCCCTACAAATGAGGGCTCCTGAGATTTGAGTCACCTTTTACCATTTTTGTCATTTATTTATCCCTAATTCATGGGAGCTGTATATGACATCAGCATGGAAGTTGTACTGTTAAGGATGGGAGGTAGGAAGGATTTCACTGGCACTTTTTTAAAATACGATCTGATGGATGGGAACATTATAAAATATGATTTTGTGCCTTTAGAGCACCAAAGGGAAAATAATTTAAGCAGCTGATAATGACAAAAATGGACAGTCTAGTAGTCAATTGGACAAAAATATGTTCCTCTCCCTCCCCCATCCTGCTATAGCTTTCGGGAAGATGATAAGTATTGATGTAACTGGACTTTATTCTTTTGGGTTATGAGAACATGAGTGAAAAGAGGCCATAAAGAAAAAAATTAGAACCTTGCATGTGTTAAAACAGTGGTAATTACAGGACTTAAAATAGCGGTAATTTTTAGCTGCACAAAAGAGTTTCCATTTTTCTCTGCCAAGTATTGTATCTCTCATAAGAATAAAGTAGTGATTTTTTCTTGCTATAAGACCCTGACTATGCCCTCTCCCTCAGCAGCTCTGGGCCTAATTGATCATAATGATTACACATGACAACCAGCAGGAAATCTGTCAACTCTTCAGGAGCTCCGTGCTGGAGGGGGAGGATGATGGGTCATGTTGCTCTTGAGAAGGCAACAAAAATAGTGACCTCTCCTTCAAGCCTAGTCTAAACCTGTTTTGCTGCTTGCTTTCTTGTCTGATTGAAAGAAATCTGAGGGGCAGTTGAATTACAAAGTCTAGTTCATGGGTGGAAAATCCGAGCTCTCTGACTGAGGTAGCCTTTAGGTACAAAGCATGTTCCTCAAAATAACATATTTCATCAATTTTTAGTAGAAAACTCCCCTCCTGTCTGCTTCAGCTCAGAGGAGTCTGGAATACATCATCACCAATACTAAAGAATTTAAGTCTCTGGACACAGTAAACCCATCTCTATCTTAAGAACTTCTTGTAGTGCCAGCCGCTGTGATGAACCACCTTGCCCTCACCAGTCATCAATCTTTATCACAGATTCAGTCCCCTGGACTACTGAAAATATCAGTCTTGACAGAAGAAATTGTTAGAAGCAGAGATAAGCTGGATGGTATGTTGAAAACTGATCCCAAAGGATTGGTAGCAACATTATTTTGAGGCCGGTGCCCTTAAAACAAAATGTACTTCATTCAGATCACCCCTCAGGAGAAGGTCCAAAACTTGATTTTGCTTAAAAATTTTAGCTTCATCAGGTGAAGGCTAGCAGGAAAGGAAGGAAATGTTTGTGTCTGTTTGGAGTGAAGGAGGGAAGTTGAGACTTAAGATATTATTAAATGATACTGTTACGAGCTCCACAAAGTTCAATAAAAACTTTCTTTGAGGACTTGAATGGCTTTTTTCATCATTATAAAAGTAAACATTGTTATCACTTCCTCAAAAAACCCCAATTGTATAGGTTGACAAAAAACGATTGCAGATGCCAGTGTTTTATTTTGCTTTGCAGTGTTAGGATAGTTTTTCTGTCATATGGTAAAAGTTTTTTTTCACCAGTTTCTCAATGTCATTAAATTTGTTCCATAAAGCATATGGAAATGTAAAGAAATTAATGCAATAATGTTTGGGTGGCTTGGAAACACAGCTTATTGATAGTGATCATCCAAGTTGCTTCAGCAGGAGTTAGTGAGGACGTGGTCTCCTTGGTATTAGGTCCACATTAGCAGGAGGTCTGCTGCTGGCAGATCAGAATCAGACACACTGAGCTCCCTTCAGCCTTATCCTCGTTATGTCAATGACCCAAAGAGCAATGTGTGACTGAGTCCAGCCCCAAAGCTAATCTACCTCCAAAGATGTGCATTTCTGCAAGCATACTATGTCTTCTAAGAAAAAAAAGAAAAAAAAGGTAGGACCTTAAAAAGAGACCACTTTCTTTCCCGTTCTTCTATTCTGATATTAATCTATTTGCATGCAGGTTTCCAAAGAACTTTCTCTGTCAGGGAATAGTACCACAGGGAATAGCAAAACCAAGTGAGATTGACAAGACTAGAAATGATGAGTTCTGCTATAATGTCCCCTGCACAATGGTAACATTCCTATGACAGCCTTCATCATAATTTATGTTATAAAAAGTGATAAAAGACATTTTCACCATATCCTTTTTATTTATTTATTTTTTTGGTTAAGACACTTTCCTGAAAGAATATGAGTTATTTCCGTGGAATATTTTTAATTAAATGCAATTTTTGATTTTTTTTATACTTGCAGGAAAACCTTGAAAGAAACTCCACCTTGTTAACTCCAAACACAAGAGGGAAGAATTTCGAAGTTTTAACAGAAAATCTGAAGTTGTAAATGGAGAGCAGAGAGTGAGTCAGTTTCTCAAGATGGAAAAATCCTAAGTTGAAATATCATGGGCTGACATTTTGAAAATAAAGATTTTTTTCTCATGTTGAGTCCATCAAGTGAAAAAAAAAAAAGGAGCCAGTTTCCTGAAGAGTATTAGCCATACTCGCAAAAAGAAAATATCCAAATTATTATTTTTCATGTGGTTTCAGTCAAAACTAGAGTGAAAGGAAGTTTTCCTGCATTATACAAACATGGCACAAATTGCAGGAGGTAAATCTGTCAGTAATGGAGAATCTTTTCACATTTCTATTTTGAGGCAGATTTACAGACAATAAAAAGAAAAGAATGTTAGTGTAGCAGAGTATTTATTGGGGAAATATTCTGTTCCCTAGAAATTACTTGCAATAATATCAATTCTAGTATGTTTACCCCTTATTCTGCATTTTTTCTGCCACTAAGAAAATTGTTGTCTATAGAAATAAACATCTACTTCTTACAAAAAAAAAAAAAGGAAATGTATGGCATATTGGCATATTACAGGTTTTTCTTTTGATTTGACTGGTGGGAAAAAAAGGTAATTTTATCTTTATGCTCTTAATAAATAAATCATAACATTTCTCACCAACTAAAAGCCAAAGTTGAAGTTCTGTGCTGTAGGAAACAGAAACTTTTTAGAAATCCTTATAGGCTTTGTAGGGCAAGCAAGCTCTTTTTCTACTTATCCATATTTGCTGTTTTCACAACAGCTAGATGTTATCATGTACATAATGTGTTATAACAATGTCAGATTTGCTGACAGGATAATGGCCCCCTTTTACTAAAATTTAGTTGGCCCGATGATCCTCTGCTTCACAAATTGTAACACCTTTCATACCTACATGACGAGGGTTAGAATGATGACAAGGGCTTTTGTGAGAGGAGAAATTGTGTTTAACAGTGTACCTTAGACAAAATATGACACTAGTGGGATAGCTGAAGAACATTCATTGCAAGAAATGTAGTGGGGACTGGCATGACAAAAATATGTTTTTCAAGAATATATAATGCTTTGCCTTTCCAAAGATTTGGGCGGCAGAAATTAGCAGAGATTCTTGGAGAAAACGATATAATTTCACAGAGACGAATGAAATCCTACATGGCTTAAAGGAACCTACAGCCCACATGGGCACCTGGTTCACAATTCAGCATTGTATTTTTTGGCATTTTTTCCCTTGGTCTTGGAAATGTGGCACTGAAGCAGTTTATGTATGGAAAAAATAAAACTGACATTATTTTAAGAAAGACTGTGTGTTTTCTCTTACATACTCCTTTCACATGACCGTGGGGGTAGCCAGTGAACCCCCCCCGGAAAGCTACTGTGCAGAAACACAGGTGCAGGACAGCTCTGCAACACATTTATTGAACTTGGTTTTGCACACAGAAGGGTTCAACATCTTCACAAATGCAGAGGCTGATGGACACAGTCAGATATCGAATTCTCACTGCTCACCTTACAAATGAACTCTCAGGAGTGCTGCAGTGTTGGGACTCTTAAGTCTGTCCTAAGCATTTCTGTTCATGCTCAGCTCAGGCTGCCACATGCCTTTCTCTGTGACTTAGAGATAAGGGAATCACCACTCAGGACTATGCACAGGCACAGTAATCTGCCTTTTCTTGTGTGTAGTTACTGATATATTGTGGTGCTGGTCTTCATGCTAGTGTGTGCATTTCCTGCATTTAGTCCAAGAGGAAGACAAGGATTAGAAAGATTTTACCAAGTGTTATTAAGTTCTGGTGCAGATGGACAGCACTATCCTCAAGGTAATAGCTGTTTCTGATTAAAAAGAAGCCTCCTTGATACGGTAAGTGTCAAAATGCCAAGGTGCTGAGCATCCTTTCCACATTTTGCTTTGAAACTAATGCTATTTTCTGATGAGGTTGCTCTAGCTCCCAGGTGAGATTTAAATTCCTATCCCTGCAGACACTTTGATGAATATTTAACATACATGGGTTTTAGTGGGGTGACTTGCATACTAAAAGTAAGAACATTTTTAGAGTAATTGAAAATTTATTACGTGAAATATCTTCATGTAAGTTAAAATATTAAAAAAGTGATATACAAGTATGTTTTCTCTAAATTGTTACAAAAATAAACATCTTTCAATTTATCTCACTTCCTTCACTGAAGTTCCTGAAAACCTATTTGAGAGGACTGTGCAAAACATAATCAACTATGTGTTTAGAATATATATAAATATTCAAGTTGTACTAAGTGCAAGTTTTAAAGGTGAAAAAAGCCTATAAATTTTATTTTATTCAGTCCTTTTTAGTACATCCGTATCTCCTTTCTCTTTATGCTGGTTTTCATTTGGAACAGTTACACAAAGTTACTATAATGTACCTGTGTTACAAGTGTTCAGGCATATAAACATTCCTCTTTCGTTTGTCCTTTTCCATAAATATAAATTTGCTCTGTTACACCTGAAAGACAAATGGAAGTGGAAGTACTGATTAGGCAATTATGTCCTCAATAGCAAACACATCAGGGCAGTTTTGTACTTAATATTCAGAGTTAATATGGCAAAAATCCTGATTTATGTTGTATAGATTCATTATAAGGCAGGAGTGAAAATGCACAGAGCTGTCTCCCATTCCAGCTTGTGAAGCTTTTGTTGGGTCTGTCTACTGAGCAAAGAAATCATCATGGAGCTGGCAGTGGAATCCCTTTTACTACCACAAATCCTGACATTTAGAGCACAGAAGAGAGAAGTTTTGAGGAATGGAAGAAATGAGAGTGTATCTACTTCCTTCAAGAACTCACCTTTGTGAGCAAAATGATTTCTGAAACTTCCACCCACATCTACCAACATGGTATGCTGTACATTAAATTCACTGAGCTGGGATGGAAAAAAAAGCCCATCTAATTTTATTGCTTGCATGGATGCCTTAATTTAAAAAATAAAAACACCCAAATATGAGTGATAAAATAATGATGTACATTCAATAAATATATACATTTGTAATTAATACAGTGTACAAGTGAGCCTGTAGAGTAGATGGTCATAGTGATTTGATTCACAGATATATTCTACTTTAATTAAAGCTGTCTGATCCTAAAAAATAGTCTTTCAGTAATATAACTCAGCTTTCAGTCATCTATCCAGATCTGGTAATGGCTGCCCAAAAAGTTTGGCTAAAATTCTTAGGACAAAATGTTTAAGATCTGCTGGGTATGTGTATCTTCACCCAGAACATCAGGCAAGCAGTTCTGTTGAAATTGGTGACTTACACCAACAAGGTGAATTTGACTTAATCTCTCTGCAATGACTGTTATGTTACCAAAAACTTGTGGCTGCAGGTGAAGATCCCAACAAAGTCTGTCCTGGTCACCATCCAATGCATTCGCTGGCAAATGTTTGCCAATGCAGCTCTTTGTTTGCAGCATAATCTCAAAAGCAGGACACACAACACTTGCCATATCCTCTGAGCCTAACTGTGGAAAGATACTCTTAAGCCTTTTCTTTCTGTGGCTTCTTTATGGGCTCTTCTGCTTCACTTTAGATGGACCAAATTAGGACCAATTTTTCTTCTCTTAAATAAAGAAGGAATTTAAATGAACTTTTGTTGTAGCCAAATCCCTGCTGTCTTAAGGACCTGAGGAAATATCTTTAGCACTATTTATCTTTTCTGATAAAAGACGAGAAACAATAATGTCGTGTGATGTAAACCTCTCTGATGGTGGAGCTGTGCTTTCTGCTTCCTCCCTCAAGTGGTTTTTCCAAAGTTTCTTCTTTCTCCACTGTAGAGTCCTGTTTCTCAGAGATGGCTTCAAAGAGACATTTTAAAACAATATTTATGTGAAGTCAGTTTTTTAAGCTTCCCTCTTAGTTCCAAAGTTTTTTTTCTCCCATTCAAGTACAATGTTTCTTTCTGTTCTTTTTTCTCCTTTTGTTCTGAAAATGTATTTTTATGCATATAGATCACAGTCTTAATCTTGCTGTTTTATCTCATCAGCAGTGCTTCTCTCATGCTTTTTTTATCCTCTGCAACCTCTCTGCACCACTGTTGCCCCCTTAATAAAACCAGAAGTCAGATATGAATTTATTAACTTGATTCTAATAGCCAGAAGGTGATATTGTATTTATTTAATCATGTTCAAATATGAGTTCACAAGGGTCAGATGTCATGATGGAGGCATGTGCATATACATCAAAGTGTGCTGTTGATGTAATGTCCAAGTTTATGAAAATTTCACTTCTCAGATATTTATACATCAAAGTACAAATATGACTGGTTTGGGAATGTTTTACAGTTGTGGATGAAATCTCTTGAAACAAAATCGGACATGACTAACCTTTTTACATGTATCTGTCCTCCACAGTGCATGGTGCAACCTTACTTATGAATTCTGTAATCTTCTTTCCATTCTTCCTTTCCCACTCCTTCTCCAAGAACTGCACTGACAATGGCAACAGAATCTTAGGAGATTGAACAAACCAGAAAAGAATAGGGTGGATGTTGTCTGGCGCCACCCCTTTTAATCAAAAGATTGCAACTGGGATGGAATATCAAATGGAAGCTCAGCCTTGATTACCTCATTACTGCAAAGAAAATCCTCCTTGCATGGTCTTCATGAGTGGGCAGCTCCCAAGCAGGATATGCACTGCTACATGAAGAAAAAGTATTTTAGCAGAATAATCTGAAAGTCTTTGTTTTCTTCAAAACATGGAGCAAAGCCCACCTCATCCTCAATCCCTAACTTTCTAAACTTTAAACTGAAAAAAACCCACTCATTGCTCTCTGCCCAAGGATAATTGACCAAGAAATTCTGGAGTTACTGGAAGGACTGTCTCTGACTTGAGTATTTAACTTAGGACCACTATTTTTGAAAATGGCACTACTAACAAAGCCGAGAATTCTAGCAATCCCTGTAAATGTCAGGAGGCACTGATAAGTAGCAACACAGAAAACACTGTGTATGTGTCATTTTATTCCTACAATTATAACGAAAAGAAAAATTTTCAACTCTCTTTTTATTGTGGTTAAAATTGAACAGAAACTTCTACATTGCACTCTGGCGCATGAAGGACAAAGGACCCTAAGAGACCTGATTGATCTTCAGAGAGTCAGGTAAGTACAGCAGAAGCCAGCATGGGTCAAATGGGAACTACTTCAGAGCTCAGATGGAAAATGAAGTGTACAGAAGATGGAAGCAGGGAGGAATTTAGTGACAGTGGTTGAATGTACAGGGATGGAGTTAGGAAAGCTAAAGTTCATCTGGAATTGAAGCTAGTAGGAATGTGAAGGACAATAAAGAAATTTCTGCAAGCGCATTGTCAGCAAAAGGAAGACCAAAGAAAAGTGAGCCCACTGCTCAGTGGGGTAGAGGGCCCAAGGACATAAGTCTAGAGAAGACTGGGTTACTCAGTGCATTTTTTGCCTCAGTTTTTTCCTAATCTGATCTGCCCTCAGATATCTAAGGTCTTTGCATAAAAGGATCTGGATAACACGGCTGTCAAGTTGATCATGAGTAAGCAGGGTGCCTTTGCAGAAAAAAAAGACTAGGTGCATCTTGGGATGTATTACCAAAATTGTATTCATGAGACTGGGGGGGAGTAACTGATTTCTTCTCAGGTTGCTGACTATTTATGAGTTACCAAAAGCAGGGGGCTGTTGCAAAGCAGACCTTGAGAAACCTCATCACGTTTCACAAAAGCAGACATCTTATTAAAACACTCCAGGGGTCTGGAAAAGCTATTTGTCAATAACTGCTAGATTCAAGGCTTCTTAAAAAGTGAGCTGTAAAAGAGAAGTGATGTTCTTCTTTACAAAATAGCCTTGTGTTTGCCAAAAGTCAAGAGCAGTGTTTTTTTCTTCAGGTGGAGCCTCCTCTGCTGATTCCACTCAACAGTGACAAACAGTAGCAAAACAGAGTAAAAATCAGATTTTCTCTACCTAGGGAAATTGCAACTTTAATTCTCTCTTTCACTTCAGGGAGAAAAAAACCCCAGCATTTAAGTAACTATATGATCCTTACGAATACTTACTTCTACTTTTTTGCAAGCATTCTGATTTATTTTGAACTTGTTCTGGGTACAGGGTGTCCTTGGGCAGCGTCTTTTACTTATGCAGGGGACATCGGTAGGCATCTTATTTGACCTACTGATATGCTCTTTCCTTATTTTCCTCTTCTCAGAGAGTATATTTCTCTACTGCAAACTCCCCTTTCATGCCTTTTGTTGTGATGATTAATAGATTAAATTTAAAAACAAAGACACTAACTCAGAACCTGCTGTAATCTTGGGTGGTAATTTCCACTGATATGCTATTCTATACTGCAACTGAGTCCAAACCCTTCAGTATTAAATAACAATTTTAGGAGCAAGGCCAAAGTCCTTATTCAGATTGCTTCTTGCTCCTGTTTAAAATGCTGAATGATCTATCTGATAAAAATATGAGGCATTTCACTGAGAGGTCTTTAATGTGTCTTATCATAAATTTTACTTGAAAGCTAAGATGCTAAAACAACGGAGCATGCAAGAAATTTTCACCCTCTCCACCTTGCTAACACAAACACGTGGGCTCCGTTTCACCCTTCATGTCTGTCTGCAGACCAGGACCATTCATTTGGTGATGCAGTCTTTGCCAGTATGATGGATAGGCTAAATGTGACACTGCAATGAGTTTCACTTGTGGTTTCAGTATAGCATTGACATAGTTTGGTCTTTCTCAGCAAAGTATTGATGTATTTTGGTCTTTTCCCAGGAAAACAGAAAGTAAACCTCTGTGCTTCAATACTTCCACCTGCAATTGCACCATCTGTCTCAAAAAGGCAAACACAACCTAAACAAAGTATAGTTTCTCAGACATTTATGTTACAAAAAACCTTAAAATTTTGATCCTTTGATTAGTAAAGAAGATGTTTTAATTCTTACATTTGTGAGACCTCTTTTCTCAAGACATCCCTGCCAGTCATCCTCTGCCTTCTCATAGTCTCATTCCATGATTTTTAACAGAAAACTAAACCTGGTCCTAAAAACCATTTCATTTCTTCTGCTGCCTTTTACACAAAAGAAGATGGGAACTATGTTCCTTAAGATTGCTTTGCAGTTTTCTTCACGATAGGTACTTTTGAGTGAGTCATTTCCACCCAGGTCTCCTGCAGAAAGCTTTTCCAGTAAAACAAAATAAAAATGGATACAGAAACACATTTTAAAACCCATCTGTAATTTCAAATCTGCTCAGCGTTATTAAGTGCACGTTCCCACACAGTACTCCTTCCTTGGCTGCATGAGCCCCATACCCACATATCAGCCCTGATTCACCATCCGTGCTCAGGGTGGTTTTGGTGGGCATGCACACTGTAGGCAGTACCTAGAGTATCAGAGGGAGTATGTGTATCCAGAGGAAATTTCACCACCATGGGTGGTGTGTTCCCAGTGTGCAGGACTGTCATCATATGGGACGCCTGTAAAGCTGCACAGAGAGATAAGAACCTTTTCTCTAGTCTGAGTGAAGGAGGATGATGCCTGGGGGTCTCTACTGAGAGTGGGATTTGAAAACCAGGTTTAAAAATCAGCCATGCACGAAAGCACGTAATCTGAATGAGAGGCAGGAAAGGGTCTTCTGAGTGAGAGAAGAGAGTCAGATCAGCTTTTTGAGAAGCTTACCCTTCCTCTTTATTTCTTGTTCAGTTTGAAGAAACACTGCAAAGAACTGACAGCGTAGTACCTGTAGCACGTGCCTGTGACCTGGGACGTCTGCTTTGAAATCTTTGCACTGAGTGATTGAGAGACATGTGGCACAGTCTGCTCCATTTCTTAACCAGTTCGCCCCTCCTCAGTGACACAGGAGTACGGGAAAGAGGGTCTGCTGTCAGTTCATCACACGTTGTCTCTTCCACCCCTTCTTGCTCAGGGAGAGGACTCCTGACACTCTTCTCCTGCTCCACTCTTCTCCTCCCACAGGAGACAGTCCTGCACCAACTTCTCCAGTGTGAGTCCTTCCCAGGAGACACAGTTCTTCATGAACCCTCCCACTGGGTGCAGCCCTTCAGGAACAGAGTGCTCTAGTGTGGGTCCCCCATGAGGCACAGGTCCTGCCAGCAGCCTGCTCCAGCATGGGCTTTCAGTGGGGTCACAGCCTTCTTAGAGCATCCACTTGTTTCGGTGGATTATTGTCATTGATTTTACAGTTATATCCAATTATTTTAGTTCTGCCTGTTTTGTACTAAATTATTAATATTGAAGCTTTCTAGATACGTTTTGTTTCAGCTTTTTAGTTGGATATTTTTAAAGCTGAAGGTCTCATTCCCAGGTTTCAAAGAAGACACAGTACAATCTTTTCAAAAATTT
>QWTY01004648.1:0-30697 GCA_008033365.1 Pseudorectes ferrugineus | reverse complement strand
TGAGTTTCTGACTTCCCTTTTGGTGGCTATTTGGCTTTATGCAGCAGCAAGGAATGAATCTGTCACTGAACCTTACAGTTTCTATCACTGTAAATTAATTTTTAAAAAATCCACAAATATTTTAGCAGAGTAATTCTATGTAGTTTCTCACTGGCTCTTGACTGAGACCAGATGATAATAGGGAACTTCAGGGTGCCACCAGCGCTGAGGCAATTGTAGACCTTCTACAGAAGACAGGAACTACCTAAATCTCACTACTTGTCTACAATCCACATAAAAACAAGGCTGAGGAGAAAGCAGTTATTTATCAATTACCCTACATATTGCCTCTTTCTTTCTATGTCTCAAAGGAAATCGGTTCTTTCATATACAAAAGTAAAAAGTATATATACAGCTCTTTTCTCCCACATGTTTCTGACCAGTCTAAGTACCTGGTTAGATCCTATCAGATTAGCATCCAGGCTACATCTCTAGATGCCATAAAGCTTTTGTCTATTCACTTCTGCAGCTTACGTTCACTGGATCAACAAAAATTTACTAAGCCTACAGGCCAGCTACTAGAAGGTAATGGCATCTTAATACCATGTGAAAGGCACATGTGCTGAAAAGACATTTGCTTTTTATCTCTCACAGGAAATCAAAGATAATTAGGCAATCAACACTGCTATTTGAACAAAAGGAAAACAAAATAAAGCCCATCAATATCATCCACTCCCCAGAATTCTTAAATTCTAGTTTATGACAGAATAGTGAGTTTTAACAAGTTTTATATTCAGCTGATTTCTATCATCAACAGAAATTTTAAAATAGATAAATTCCAAACTTTAACTCAGAATAAAAGAAGCCCTATTTCATAAGGAAGCATGAGACAGGTCTGTGTTAGTCTTTTTTCCCACCCATCTCTGCAATGCAATTTAAAGCTTTTTGTCTGAGCTATTTTTAAATGTTTTACTTCATCGCTTCCACTTACTTCCATTAAGCAAAATTTTTCTTTACTCTGCTTAATCCAGTTATTAAACACATGTTAAATTCAAAGGTTAGTCAAGGGATTTGGATGGCAGAAAAAAAAGACTGATCAGAATTTTATGTTTCCTGTCTAAATTTCCATTTGTATCCCATTTCTATTTACAAATAACACTGATTGCCCATCATGATACATCTAACTAAGGTAGGATTTCTGTTTCTTTGGACAAACAGGTAGGCAATGATTTTAGTTATATTTCATTCCAAAAGCTACTCTGCTTTCTCAGGTGGAAGGGGCATTTGTAAGGTAACATGTCAGCTGCCAGATTTTATACAGTGGTCCTGAACTCTTTTACCTGGACTATACAGGCTGGGTCATGCCTGTCTTGAATCATGTGAGGCCAAGGAGAAAGACTTCACCCACGGGCCAGACCTCAGCTTGTACAAAGGAGCAGAGGGAGAGTGGACAAATTCTGTTTGTGAACACCCCAGGCAGCAAGTCATGCTAGGCCTAAAGGAGTGGAGGGGCAGCAGCTTATTTCTGAAACAGGGACATTAAAAAATGGAAAGCCACCACTGGAAACCAGAGTAAATGATGAATTCTTATGGATCTTTTGGAGAAACATACAGCTCCATTCTACCCGTAGCTTACTGCATGGGCTTAATTTAGCCTTGCATAAATTACCATCTGCAAGATGCCCCTAAACATTTTTTTTTTTTTCCCTTGAGTTTGCAGCTTTCCACATCTAGTTCATTCTGGGCAATGTTAGCTAGGCGAACATTTTCCCACCATGTTTATTAGCTGGCATTGTTTCAGAATCAGTGCTAGTTTGTTTTCCAAGTACATCATTGCACCACAGCATGATTTAAGAGCTAAATTGTCACACTCCAGACCAAGATTTTAAATGTGATTTAAAAACCTCATGCAGTACATCGGAATCATCACGAGTAAAATCACTAAAGAAAATTATAGACACAAAAACCTTCAAGGTCTTTTGCATCTTCTTTCTTTGCTTATGTAGGGGCTCAATGGAATTAAAGGTGTCACTTAGCAAATGGCAACAAATAGCTGCTCACAGTTCATCTTCTAGATGAAAACAATCCAAAACAGAAAAAAAAAATCCTAATGTAATTTTTAACAATGTCACTGACACATATGGAGTTGCATTCTATGGAAGAAAAGATCCATTAAGAAAAATGAAGTAAAAGATCCACTGTTTTGAAAGACAGATTATCAAGCTGGTTTTTTTAAGTATTCCATAACTTGCTAGTCTGAACTGCAGATACTTATTGCTAAGATCTCAGTGCTGACAGCCTAAACTCAGCATTTGGAGATGAATCCTTGAATACCATATCCCAAATGTCACTGAGTAACTGACAGTATGCAGCAACTCAGAGGCAGGGCTTCGCTACCGAGTTTCAAAATTTAAAAATGCCACAAAAGATTTCGTTTGTGAGTGTTTAACAGAGATGATTTCTGGTCTGAAATAATATAGCCACTGTGCATGCACTGTTTTAAGTAGCAGATGAATAGATACATCTCACTCTGAAGGACGTGACTGGATTTCAGGAAGACCTGAGAAGTATATTCCGTGCCTATTACCATAAACACATCAAAAATACACATCCGCTCTTAGGGGTCTCTGAATGTCACTTGTTTCACAGTGAAACCCTCTGACAGCAGAGCTTTTCCTAAGCCTTCTACTGAAGTACAGACTCCAGTCAAATAAATTTTCAGTTGATTTTCTGACACTTCATCTTTAATAGGTTGAAAATAGCACATAAGGCTAACACGAACAATATCCAACTGATTGAAAACTAGCACATTTTTCATTTGTTTTATTTAGGAAAAGAAAAAAAAGGAAAAAAATTAAAAAGTAATCCTCCTCACCAACATGCTTAGTTTGGTTAACTTTCTAGGGGCTCCCACTGAAATCATGGACCTCTATTTTAATTCAGTAAGACCAAATGCAAATTTTACATTTTCAGATCTACAGACAAAGTATTAATTTTAATACTCCAAGAAAAAAAAAAAAAAAAGGCCCAAACAAAGGGGCAGGAGCCAGGTGCTGATCTCAGCTGATGATGCGTTTTATGCTTAATTGAAAAAAACAAGCACCATATCAATAATATAAAAGGAAGAGCATTGTCCATAGGACAACCAGAGAAGTGCTTTTGCCCTGTGTGGCACTAGCCAGGTCTTTACCAGCATGCCCAGTTGTGACTGCTAAAACTAAAGAAGTACCCAGGCTCTTCACAGTTGGCCATTGGGTAAATAATGGGATCAAGCAGAAGACTAGAAAGCATAGCTTGTAAGGAAGGGTTAAATGAGTTCGGACAGTTTGCCCTGGAAAGTGAAAACTGGTAATCATTCAGAGTCATCAAGCATCTAAGTGGTAAATTAAAGCAGCTTAAGGTATCATTTTCTCCTCCATGTCTTCTAGCAGTAAAGGGCTTGCATCACAGATTTAAGGTAGAAAAAGTTTCCTGTGTCCAACACTGCAAGCTGAAATATATGACTATGAATGGATTTGAATCTCCATCATAGGAGGATTTTAAGAATAGGTTAGACAAATGCTTCTAAGAAGTGACAGTTACAATCGATCCATTTATATTTGGATGGATATATGGAAAACACAGCCTCTCAAAGTCCTTTCAGTTCTCTCCAATTTGCCTGTCAAGGATTTGCAGAGTTTACATCACGAGCGTACCTTGAATGTCTCACATTTTTCCCACGCTGCAGCCAGTTTAATGGCAAAGTGTATGCAGCTCTCAAGAAAATATTACCCAGGCAAATTGGGATAAGAGATGATGAAAGCAGAACTAAGATTTGCCAACCAAAGGAGCAGGCAGCAGTATTGTTTCACCATCCAGTTTACAGCCCACTGCAAATCAGCTTATGCACCCAAGAGTAACAGAAAGGTGAAGAAAAACATTTCAGATCTGCAAAGATACACCAGGGTATTAAAAAGCTCCTCTCTTCACTGCATCCCAGCTGCCTGCTAACAGCACTACAGGCAGATACAGAGAAACGCTGCTGCAATGCTGCAGGACTCCAGTAACTGCTCTGAGTACAGGCCAGGACTGAAACCTGTGAAAACCATGAAGCGCAGTTTGCCAGTGACTGGCCTTCAAACCCTGACAGATTTGGCAAAGAAAAAAAGTCTCTCAGGCACAACCATCAACAGAAAGAAGAGACAACAGGAATAAGAGCAGCCAGGAATTGAAGAAATTTTACAGGAAGAGTGTGACAAGGATTCTTTATATTTGAAAAACCAACATGCAAAAAGAGTGCCATATGCTGACATAATATTATACACATTCCTGAGCAAGGCTGTAGGTGTAATAAAATATTTTTGTTAATCAGTGTATGTAGTTTCCTTTCCACAACCATTATAGCTACCAACAAGCTGTGTAGCTTCTGATCAGATCAGGGCAGATGAAGCTCTACTTTAAGTTGAATTGGGTCAACCCAAATGAATTGATGATGACTCATTTCAGAGCACACAGCTTAGCAAAGTAAAAAGCTGGCGGAATTTATTCTCCCATCTGAGATAGTATTATTATTATTACTAGGAGTTAGAAAGTCTCCTTCACTTGCACTCTACTGAAAGCATGCAATCTTTCTTGTGACTCTGCTGTCCCAGTTTCCAGGTATTGTCATCCTGCTGCATGGGGTGATGCTTGGAATCATTTCAAAGCTGAAATCCAGGGAAGCAAAAAGCCTGTGTTTGAAAACTGAGTGGTAGGAGGACTCCAGAACAGTTTTCCAGGGTTTATGGTGGCCTCTGCAGAAAATAGCTGAAGCATACTCAGTTCGCTGCTAATTAAAAAAGCTGACTATCTTTTCGGAGACACACAGAGCCAATGTTGGAAATAGTTTTCTTCACTGGTATAAAGATATGCATGCATGCTTTCATACTGGTTTTGCTTTATGTATTATGTAATAGACAACAATGAATTTGACTTCTTAAAACTGCAAAATCCTGCTGATATTCACTATTTGCATTGTTTTGTCAATAACATGAAAAATTGTTCTGCTTTAGTAAACATTCTCTAGACATTGTATTTTATCGTGCATTGGGTTCAGAGGAGCGCTAAACCTACAACAATTTTTATTGTGATAATGTGTATGGAGCTAGAAAAGTCACTGCATCATTCTGCAGACTGATACCACAGTATCGTAGAATCATAGAATTTTTGGGTTGGAAGGGACCTTAAAGATCATATAGTTCCAACCCCTCTGCTGTGGGCAGGGACAACTTTCACCAGTTCAGAGCCCCATCCAATCTGGGCTTGGATACTTCCAGAGATGGGGCATCTGCAACTTCTGTGAGCAAGCTTTTCCAGCACCTCACCACACTCAGTAAACACTTTTTTTCCTAATATCTAATTTAAACCTACTCTCTTCCAGTCTGAAGACATTCCCCCTTGTCCTATCACTATACACTCTTATAAAAAGTCCCTCTCCAGCTCTCTTATAAGCCCACTTAAAGCACTGGAAGGCCACAATTAGGTCAACTTGAAGCCTTCTCTTTTCCAGGCTAAACAAATACAGTTCTCTCAGTCGTTCCCTATAAGAGAGGTGCTCCATCCCTCTGATCAACTTGATGTCCTTTCTCTGGACTCACTCCAACAGGTCCCTGTCCTTCCTGTGGTGGGACCCCAGAGCTGGATGCAGCACTGCAGGTGGGGTCTCACCAGGGCAGAGCAGAGGGGCAGAATCCCCTCCCTCACCCTACTGCCCATGCTGCTTTGGATGCAGCCCAGGACACGATTTGCTTTCTGGGCTGCAAGTGCACATTGCCGGCTCATGTCCTGCTTTTCACCCACCAGCAGCCCCAAGTCCATCCCAGCAGGGTAATAAGGTTTCATAAGCACGTAGGGGAGAGCAGACAAGAGCTTTAAAATTTCACACTGGAGTCTGACACTTGGGTACCAGCACAAGAACCAAACATGGTGGCTCTGCCCCAAGTTGGCCCTTAGCAAATGCCCAAGGGAGCAAGACAAGAAGGTGCATTTCAGGTCGTCCCATTAACAGTCTGGCTTCCTTCAGAAACCTGCTCTTATCAGTGATTCAGTCCTCATGGGTTAAGAAACTGGAAAGTGGAATCGCAGGTACACGTCTCATTCTTACTATAATGAAGACGGTAATTTCCGACAGCCAGGGGAAATCTTAAATCAGTACCAGCAAGTACATCAAAACTCACCTTCCAGTTTCTAAACTAATTGCAATGCAAAACTGCCATAACATCCTAAGCACAATCAATCATAAGCAGGCAGACTGCAATTAGATACATGGATACTAATCAGAATCAGCTACAACATTTTTTACATCAGCCTCAGCTATGCAGAAGAGAGAAAGTGCAAAACTTTAAGGATTCCTTATCCTTTCCTAGGTACTGTTTCCTCTCTAACATTTTAAGAAATAGAGAGACCCAGCAGTTCAGGTTTCTCTTCCTATCATTGGAGGTGACCTTATTTGACTATCACATCAATGATTCTTTGATGTATCTCTGTCCCTACACTGTCCTGATAATAAAGGAGAAACATCAGTAGCTACAGAAGCTAGGGAAAACCACTGTGCCATGTTTTATATACTTACAGTACTGTTATTTATAAGCTACCACTGACTTTTGAAGCTCAGTCTTTGACTGTGCTGCTCACCCAGGGCTACCACAGGCCCCTTGCCTGAGAACTCATTGCTCAGAATATGCTATGAGCACTTACAGACTATGTTAGGGCCCATGACAGTACAGGACCTCTCTTTGCACTGTGATGAAGGGCTTCTTTCCTTCAAGATTCACTCCTTCTGATTTACACCACAATAAGGCAGTAGTAATACAGGTGAAGCGAGTTACACAACATGGAGAGACTGTACCTGACCTTACAGCTCCCAGTATGTATTTAAACCATTTCATGCAATTCTGAGAGCAAGACAGAGAGATGATAGCTACTCTTTGTCCTGTCCTACTTAATTCAGCACCCAGCCCTACTATATTCTACTTCCTTGAATTTTCTTTCTGTAAACTCAACATGAGTTCAGACCGAAAGCAATTAAGTTCTTCCGTGTTTCCTCCATAAGTTCATTATTACAGCATCTACATGCATAATACATTTTAATAAATTTGTTTTCACAGCATACATACAGCAAGAAAAACTTATTTTAAAAGCCTAGCAAAAAAAATTAAAGAAAAAAAAAGAAAAACCAAAAACCACCACATGCTTACTAATTTCGGATACTCAGTCTGAAAGTGCTGAAAACTGCTTTTCAGAAGACTTGTTTCATGGTGCTCTTCCATGTTCAAAGCCCAGCTACTATTAACTCCAGCTGCAGCTGCAAGTACTCAGTGCTTCTGCAAATCAAACAGTGAGGTCGCAAGTCAGCAACCCAGAAAATGAGAGCCACCTGTGAAAAGCTCTGTTCCTCTGCCGTGACTGGCACGACAATAGCAGAAATGCTTCTTCTCAGCTGTTCAGCTGTGCCTAAGGCTAGGAAAGATAGCTGTTTGTTTTGTGAAGGGTTTTTTTTATTATTTTATTTTTAAAGAAAATAGTAAACTATTTGCAAACTCAGGTTGAATTCAGTTAATAAAGAGCTTGACAAGTGGGAAAGCTCTACAGATGTCTTCCCTCTGAAGGACACCCACCTGATGGGTGGAGAAAGACCGGGCCTAGCCAGCCCTACTGTTGTGTGGGCAACATTGCAGAGATTTTGGCTGGCTCTCTTTCTGTCACCTGCCATGTGACCTTCCTTTCAACAAGGAAGGAGGTTTCTAAGGGTTAATTCAAGCTTGTGGAAGTAATTAATATTTCCTCCCTGTGAACACCTCCTTATTTCATTGCAGAGTAGCAGCAGTCTGAAGTGGGGGGAGCCCAGGAGCAGGAGCTTGGATAGCTCTGCTGGCCACTTGCCTGCAGCATCTAGGATCTGCTGTACCCAGCAGGATCTGTGCCAGCTTCCAGGTGCGTGGCTTTGCTTCAACACAAACATTGCACTTGGGCCACCTGAAAGCTGTGAGCGTCAAGAATTCAAGAGCCACAAAAGCTTGTGTTCAGGATAAAGCAGCGGCAAAACTAGTCTTTTCTAGATAGCTGCTCACTGAGGGAGCTTCTGTGATGATTTTTTCTCTCTTCCAGGAGAAAAAAACAGTACGATATTAGTTGGATGTAATGCCTGTAGAGGTTTTTAGACCTTTTTACAATCCCCCCACGATTTTTTTCTGGGTGATGTTCTTCATTTCATGATTGCCTTCAAGATACATCCATGCTTTGATTTTCATTTTCATGCATCATTTTTGCCAAGCCTCAAGTCTTACAGCAAGTAGCTATCCTCACAACCAGGCCATAGGAATAATTCAAATTGTTCCCTAGGGAAAACAGTTTAGTGTTTATTCTTTCAGAATTATGGTTGTAGAGGAACATGACTTGCACTTCCATTATATATAACCTCTCTGCTACTCACTGTATTTATGTCTCAGCTATAAATCTTTCATCGCTGCCATTAAGTGCTGGCCAGTACCTCTGGCCACACACAGTAAGGAGGCACAGTAGTAAAATTGAGCTTTCTTCTGGCAGCAAGCTGAAAGCAAAATTTTCAGAGGAATTCTTTTCCGCTCAAGTAGCTATTTGAAGCTTATAAAACTACAGGATGTTGTGTTATCTTTCTCCCTTCTATTTCCAATCTCTTTATTAATTCCCTTTTTATTTGTAGTTAGATATAACAAAATTTGTAAATACCGGTTGCATAAACCACTCAGACTAATGAACGTCAAAGCATTATTTAATGCTAGGAGGCTTCTGTCCTCTACATTAATCGCTTTCATAAAGGACATATTTCTTATTTTTCATGTTGCTTTTACTGGAATACAGTGATTTTTTTTCAGTTATAAATAAAAGGTTTTCAGTTTGCTTTATTCAGCTCTTTTTATGATCTTTCTTACTTTTGTAATAGTTTTCTGACTACATCTGTCCTGATAAGTTGTCTTCGATGATTTTATTGCCTTATCTTGGTCACCTTGTCTCAATCCATATTGCTAGGTAGGTGCTGAACCAGTCACCTGCGCATTTGAATCTGTTACTTGTTCTTTGCTGCTAGACACCAGCCTTGAGTATGTGTCTTCTTGGGCCCTTCACTCCTTACCTCTGGATTTAGATGCCAGTTGCATCCTTGGTTAGCAAGAATATTAGAAGTCCCAGGAATCTGGCTATCTGCACGGTAGTATTTGGTTAGCTACTACTGGCTTGAGGCTTGCAGTCATATTTTCAGCTGCTGCTGGCTTCAAGTCTTCATTTGCTATAAACAGGATAGTCCATACACGGTGTGACATGAGCTGTACTGGAAGGCTGCCTTTGCCTTCTGCTGGTGTTTTTCTCTAGTCTAGTAATTCTTTCTACACACTTTGTTATTCTGATATGCTCCCACTTACCTATCCCTCTCCATCTGGAGATGGGGGGATGCGGGTAGGGAGGGAAAAACAATAAAACCCAAAACCCAGGTTTTTGGCAGTCCTGACAATTATTTCTGCCTTATCACAGTGGAAGCTGAGCTGTGAAGAGGATTAGATATGTTCAAGCTCATGACAAGAAAACTGAGGCCCATTAACTGTAATAACACTTGACACCTTCTGTTGTTCATTATGCTATCAGGTTACAATCAAGAACCTCCTCAGCCAAACATTACGGTGTCATCTGTGTTTGTATCGAACCCCCCTGAGGCCTCGTACAACAGAACTGTCATCAGCACTATCGCGGCACTAGGAAGAAGGCAAAATGTCCTTCAAAGCTACATATATCAGCCAAAAGGCATCCTGAAGGTCAAAAAAGTTGTTTTCTTTGTAACTCGGTGTTCGAGAATGTTCTGAAGGGAAATATCTAACACTGAGGCTCTTGCCTGTGTGACTGCTAGCTTTTTAAAAATTTTCAATTAGGAATAATTTAATATGCAGTGAAAAATCAGTGAATCAGTAGCTATGAATTTACGTATGTTTCTGTAAAAGTTATTACACTGCTCATTCCATCTGATGATCACGTGGTCATATTTTAAAGTTTCTACTTCCCAGGCTATCAATTTGGTTTGATCTCTTCTTCCAAAGACACTGCTGTTGTAATATTTCGCAGGGATGATCTCCAAATTATATTTTCAAGCAAATCACTTCAAACATTTGCCTAATGTGACCAGGTTTTTTATAAAGAACACGTAAATTACAACATGAGGTCATAAATGTTTCCATATACAGCAGACATACATCATTATTAAAGTCATAGGCCTGTGTATGCCTCTAGTACTGACATTGGACTATCACCCTACTCTCCACAAATTCTGGCAGATATTTATCTCATAACTCTGATGTCCGGATCTTTGTTTGTAGAATTACTTTTCCTTCTCTGTTTCACAGCTCCACCCCAAGGAGCAAGAAGCTCGTGCAAGCTGAATTCATTTGCCACGTAACATACACTTCATGTTTGCTCTGCTAGTAAGGGAATCACTGCTTAATCCAGACACTGCACAAGCAGAGTTACAGAGATGTCATACAAGGTCTGGCCTGCTGAACAATAGGATTACCAGCAAGCAAATTGTTTTCCTATTGCATTTGCACAGATTAGCCACATTGGATAGAGCAAACAGCATTGCAAAGCAAAAACAAGTTATCCCAAATAGTTGAGTGGCTTGCATGACAGTAATTGCTTCAAAGATGAGTTATTTTTGTCAAGGTAGAGAGAAATGCTTATAAAACTATTTTAATGACTGTAACTTGACCTCAAAATTTGCATCTGCAATAATGCAAATACAATTATTTATTGACTTATAAACCCTCATTTGCATGACATGTATATTCATATATTTTCTAAAAGATGCTGAAATGATAAGGAGGAAAACAACAGGCAGCAGAGCAGTGTTTTGCACTCCAAGAATGTAAACATCACATTATCCTAGAAGCTAAACATTTACAAATAAACACTTGCTTTCCTTTGGGGAAAAACAAAAAATGAACAGAAAAATCCCAAACCAAAATCACAACATAAAAACTCCCACGTCTGCCTTGGTAAACTTGGTTTGTCTGTCCCTCCCACCAGCAGCTTGTTGAGAACAGAGCCATCCTGCTCAGGTCAGTAACCTTTATTAGGCAGCGGCCATGACGGCTTGGCATGACAAATGTTGCTTGCCTTTGGTTCATTTCCAGCTGGAAGGTGACAATATTCCACGAATTTCAAAACCAAGTAAAATCTTACTAGACTTTCAATCTCATTAGTAGAAATATTTTAGAAATCCAAAGTTAGGTTGACTGAATCTGTGTATTAAAACATTTTTCCGAGCATGAAGAAGCACTGAAACCATGTCATTTTAAGCGGGTGGGGCTCAGGGTGCATTATCTTCTCAATCATCTTGAGCTGTGGTTTCTGGTGGAAGGAGGGCTGGGCAAACAGCTCTGTGTACTTTACCAGGCTGTCCCATCTGTGCAAATGCAGTGCCAGTGCTCGAGCCCAAAGCAAACACCCTCGTTAGCTAACACACAGGCTGGGAGCACGCTACTGCAACATCGGTCCTTTCTAAGAGGTGTGAGTTGCTTCGTAAATGGAAAGCCGTGTTACTCTGTCACTTGTTTTTCCCCAGCAACTAGAGTTAGCTGCACTTTTCAGCACTTTTCATGGCCACTGAAAACAGTCAATCAAAAACCAAAAGGCTTTTGGTTGAATGGAGAATTCATGGAATAAATTGAAAAAGCTATATTTAAAAATCCAAACAACTTCACCCCCCAAAAAAACCCCAAGTACAAAACAAAAACGCATAAAGAAAACATTTTTAAATATCAGTAGCTAATATTGTATTGGAAGCATGGGAACTTTGAATGTGAAGATACTCTTCCAATATTATTTTTTTGGCTGGTATATTCAAATTTATCCAGCTGAGCTGCGTTGTCTGTCTCCTGGGCAGGGGAAGGGGAAGATTAGCCTGAAAGCGACAGGGACTGCTACATCTCAGGTAGAATCTATACCAAGCATTCAAAATTTGAGTCATTTTATATGGCAGAGAAAGTGATGATAGATGCAATTTTCTGGTGACATATTTAAATTATTTTATTTTCATAACAGGCATTGGAAGTGTTAGTACAACATATTGATCGTAGAGTTGCATTCTGGAAAGAAATAACAGCTTGACACCGATGCCCTCAATCATTGGAAATCAAGATAATTGAGAGAGACAACTTCTGGGTCTGCTTTGAATTTATTATTCTCACAACAGCAAACGTAGGCCAATCCTTGCTTCACAGCCTGGTTTTGGCCAACTGAGAGACTTTCTGAGTTGCAGCAAACTGTGCCCAGCCTCCTCTGCCTGTAGGGAATTTTTTCTGTCATTTGAGTCACTAGTGCACTGGTCCCTACTCTTTCCCACTGCCTCCCCAATGCTCTTGGTGCTCCGCAGGCTCCCTGCCTCCTGCTGCCACCTTCCCTCTGAGCAGATCTCTGTTCACCTACTCCAGCAGGTGCAGCCTCCCATTTCCATCTAGGTCCCACCGAAAGAAGTACTTCTAGTTAAAGGAAGGAGATAAAAATATAAACAAAAAACCTAAAATAACCATCCCAGCACTCTAAACAAAAGATACCATCAGCCATGCCTCTCAATCAGGTTTTATCCCACCCCTGTCATACGAACTACTTTTTTTAGTCTGTCAGTACAAATGAGATAGTTTTTTTTCTTTACTGAACCTTTCACCTCATCCACCCGATCCAGAAATTCAACCTTAACTTACACCTTCACCTCTTCTTCTCCAAGTCTTAAATTTTCTATTTCTAATTCTTCCTTACCCTACAATTTGTTCTATTCAGTATTACTCTAAACTCAGTCTTCTTTTTAAACAAACTCTTGATTATGCGTGGTAATTCAGTTATTTCTTTCTGTATGTAAGGTTTTTTTGGTCACAATTCTGCAGGAAGTGAGACTGACTAATAAATAATAAAATTTCAATGATGTAAAAAAAAAAAAATCTTCCAGAAAATTACAGGTTTTATGTGTATGTGGGGGAAATTTTTCCCTGTAAAACTGGAATTTTTATTTTTTGTTTCAAATCCAGAAGGGTAAAAAATGTGTAAGGTAGAGTTTCTGCTTCCACCCTCCTCTCATCAAGTATGTTATTATATTTTTATATTATTATGTCTAGCTCCTGTTTATCACTCCCCAACTAATTCAATACTGAGTTAATGCATCAAGTCTTGTGTTCCCCCTGTCAGCAACAGCGGCTCTTTATCCCCACTTGTCATCTTCCCTACAAAACTCCTCGTACGTCCACACACTGTGTTACAAAAAAATCTATGCACAAAAATACCCTTTTTCAAGCACTTCCTTGAATCTATCCCAACAGGACACTTACAAATCCTTATGCACCTGTCAATCTGTTTAACTTGTTTTCTTACACTAATTGCTTGTGCTTTTCTACCAGATTGGCTGCCTGCCACTGCTATCATACATCTTGTACCAAGAGAAGGGGATTTATGGAATAGGAACATCTCTGGTTACTGAAGTTACATCACATGAAAACACACTCTTTCAGGAGGCCTCTTGCTATGATAACAACAAAAAAAAGAGAAAAACCAACCAAACAAAAAACCAACAACAACAAAAAAGGGATTTTGGACACCAAGTTCTAAACTGTGTTGTAACTACAAGCATATTTGAGCCTGCCTCTTCATGTCAAGGTGTGTTTCATTAAGCCTCAATTCTGATATGGTTACTCACAACAAATATATTTCTAAAGGAAACCAATATCCTTTAAAGTTGAATTGAAAGAAAAGGACAATTAAAACAGAAAATATGTTTCAATGTTTTTTATTAAAATGAGAGTTGTTGCAAATGTCAAACTGGATGAAGAACTACAAAGAAAATAAGAGGTAAAAAGCAGTTATAGAAGAGATTATGCTCAAATACAAATTATATATAGAACCTTGCATATGACTTACAAAGTTTGTGATAGGGTACATCTGTTTCCTTAATATTCTTAAAAATTATAACATGTACTGTATGGAATTAAGATTAGCTCAACATTTACTATTTTTTGTGTCATTTCAAGTAATTAAAAATACATTTTTAAAATAATAGTCCCATTTAATTAGACAACTGAAAATGTATGTCCAAAGTAGAAGTGAAGCAAATCCCTCATACCACCTTTGATATCTTTGTGAAGGCTACCAACAAGTATTTTGTGAGTGATGGAAGGCATTTCACCCTCACATATCTCCCCTGTGCTGTTCTCCCTGCAAAAAGCAATGCAAAGGATGTGTATGTGGTGGATACTCGTCTTTCTGAGTCCACTGCCAGAAAACAAAGATGAAACTAGCCCACAATCACTTTCCATGTTGCTTTGCTTCTGCAGCTTAATCAAGTGCAAACTTCATCTTAAGTTTGAGAGAAACAGGCCTTGCATCTTGAAGTCATTTGTTAGGATTTTGATAAAGAGGACTCATGCATTGATTTCTCAGAGCCATGTAGTGCTGTTTCTGCTGGCAAGACATCTTGAAAGCGTACCCTACTTTTGTGGAACTTGTAAGAACAGCGTTATTTTAGAAAAATTGTCTTACCATATTTCTCAAATATTTCTCAAACACTATGTCATGATACAATTAGCCTGTAATATAACTAGATGTAATTAGACAATACGAGGGAAGATATTATTCCCTTCTTTTTAGCACTTTATCTGGAATACTCTGTCTAGCAAAAGTCCAGTTGCCAGGCTGGTCAGCGGCCTGGAGCATGCAGCCCAGCACAGAGAGGCTGAGGGGGCTGGGCTTGTTGAGCTTGGCTGAGTGACAACAGAACCGTACTTGAAAATGAGCTACAGAGATGACGGTCCTGGCAGATAACATAACAGTGGGCAATAAAATAGCTACGAACTGCAGCCTGGGAAATTCGTCAGGACATCAGGAATGACATTTTTGCTAGAGCAGCACTGGGTTGGGTGGGCCTGTGAAGCTGCAGTCTGCACCCTGGAGATGTCTGAGGTTTGCCCAGCTGAGCCACGACAGACCCTCTGTAGCGTGGGCAGGAATGCTATTTGGAGCAGGAAGTTAGGCTAGATGACTTTTTCATCTAATGGCACAAGGTAGGAAGGCACTCAAGAGAATATTTAAATCCATAAGAGGTGCTTATAGAGCTTGACTAGCAATTACACCTGAAATATAAATGTTCCTTACCTTTGACCAAACCTAAATATATACTTCAAAATGGGAGCACTATTTAACTTTAATAACTCTGTTGAAAATTAAAATAGAATAAATTTTTTCTTGACTGAAACTGGAGTTAGACACCTCCTCACACTGATCTTCATTCAGAAAGAATTAAAAAAATATTTATAGCTTTCAATGGTAGTACTTTCTGTGAAGACTGATTCAGAGATTTACATAAGTGGGTCTACTCACACAAAATCAGTTCTCATTTGTGTCTTCTGCCTTCAACTACTTTAATGTTCATTCTTCTTTTTAAAGGTAGGTGCATGTGTGTGAAGGAGACAAGAATTGTGTTTCATTCCAGGTGCATTATGGCTTTGCCATCTAGATGCTATTCAGATTTTAAAACAAACCAAAATGACAGAACAACCCACTGGCATAAATCCAAACGGTATACCTTTGCTGTTTATAAAAAAGGCTAGAAAAAATTAGGAAGCATGTGCACTGCCCCTGGATAAGCAAGGAAAAGGTCCATCATTTTCACATTTATTATGAATATGCTACCCCCTCAAACAAAACAAAGCATAAATACACAACAAAAGCCTTCATGCCAGCAGTACTAAAGGCTGAAGAAAGTATATTTCAGAACTGTCTCTGGCTAATACCTGTCATCTCCCCCACTCCTTCTGAACTTCCTGCTTCTTTTCCAGCCCACAGAGCCTCTGTAAGAATTACTTCATGGCCCAGGCTATCCAAGGGTTTTCACATTGCAGTGCATCTAAAAGAGTGTTAATAATATACATAAAAATATTTTGAGGGGGAGAAGGAGAGAATCTGCTCAGCTAGGGAGTTCCAGAAAGGTCACCATTTCAAAGGATCTGAAGGCATCATTTCCATACCTGATAGACACATTTTATAATTTATGTACTTTTTTTTTCTTTCCAGTACCATGGCATTTGAGATCCAGAAAACAAATTTTGAGGGAGATGACTGGTGTATAAGAAACACAGTAAAACTTAGCAAAAAGTGATGCTAGGAGAGGGAGCTGATCCTGTGTGTACCAGGCAACTTGCAGCTGCGTAAGTAATCACAAGCTATCAGTAATGATGATTTAATAGAGTCTTCCTGCCTTACTGAGCTTCATTACCATGGATACAGAAAATATATCAATTCAATTTTGGGGTTTTGGTTTGGGGATTTTTATTATTATTATTATTTGACTGGTAATGCGGTTGTTCTGCTTCACTGCTGAAATAACAGAAAGTTCTAAAACCATGTAGCACTGAAGCTGACAGACATAATGATGGAATCTGATGCAGAGCAGCTTAGCTGGACACTGCCAATGAACAAACAAGGAAAAAAATTCAGTGGTACATTTGCAGATGCTCACACAACTGCATGTAAATGCCTCCTTTTCCATATGTTTCTATAATTTATTTTTCAAATACTGTAATTTTAATCAAAATTATTTCAAGGGCAGGCTTAATGTTCCTTGTCAGGCAGCAACCTTTCAATACTTTTGGTAGTATGCACTAATTAAGACTTTAAAAAAAGGTTTATATATAATATATTACTATTATGTTATATATATAATTATTCTAAATATCTTTTGTAATGATCTGGAGCCTTATCTCCCCAAGACACACCTTTGTCAGCGACAAACAAGGATCAGCTCTTCTGTGTGTGCATACATATACATATTTTAGCAAAAACAACGAGAACACTTTTGTATTGTATGTATTGCTTCAGAAATGCAAAATGAGATATCCACTTGGATCATGCAGGAGCTGGAGTACAATCCACTTAATTCTACATTTTATCACAGTGTAGTTTTTTTTTTTCCTCTAATTAATCTGATGGGCAATTCCAGCACAGAACAGGAATGCAGTAAATTATCCCACCTCCATCTTATATAATGGAAAGAATCATTACCCACTGTAAGTGAGTTTTAATTTGTCACAGTGGAAGAAGACAATTACAGGTCAATCTGTCAATGGAGTAATTTGAGGAACTAAAACTAGTTGACCTTTCTGGTACTCTTCCAGGACCAGGATCGCTCTCCTGCTAAGCAGCAGCAGAGAGCCAAAGCTGAGTGCTTCTGCTTCCTTGTGAAAACTAATTTGGTTTTGGGGTTATTAGATATGTAAAGAAAGAAGATAGAAGCAAACCCTTACCTAAGAATCCCAGCCCAGCATCCAAGCACTCCTGCAAAAGGGGCAAGCAAAGTGTCTGGGCTTCATTGGGGTCACCTGCAGCTGCTCCAAGGTCACCTGCAGCTACTCCAAGGTCACCTGCAGCTGCTTGAACTCCAGCTTTAGCCTGGAGCATCCGTGCCAAGGGAGCTACAGAAACGCTGCTCTTGGCACACTGCATGCCAGAAACGTCACGCCCCAGTGCTACAGTACGAGAACAAAAATGGTGGGAGAGAACATCATGATCAAAAATGTAAAAGCAGGAAAACACGAAAAGGCGAAAAAGCATGAAGTTGAGAAGATGAAAACATTACATGAAAAAGAAAAATTCATTTCGTAACAGTGACCAAAAAAAAATTTTAAAACAAAACCTGAGGTCATGGAAGAACAACAACAACAGAAAAATCTTTAAGCTTGGCTAAATAGTCTTCTCTGACACATAATCAAAATAGAATCAAAATAGGGAATTTGGAAGAAAACCCTACAGTAAAAGTGTTACTAGTCAGTTCCCAGAAGCCAGGAAACAACAACAAAAAATTAGTTCTGTCCTCATATATTAAAATACAGACTCTGTTGGTTTTAATTGGCTCAAATTTCTTTTATTCATGAAAAAGGAATAACAGTGGCACAATAGAGGAAGGTTTTGCAGAGGAACACTCATGCTACCCCAAAAACGATGTCTTATTCTCCTCTCTAATATTCTTAAGTCACATGGTCTTCAATATGAGCAAATCACTTTATTAAGCTTGTACATACCTTAGATACGAATTTTCCTGAATGTTTATGTGGTATATTGTATACATAATTTAAGTGCATGATAGCATGTACTTGTATCTTAGGTCGCCCAAAAAGTATGCCATGCTAAGAAAAGGAGGTAACTTTTTAAAAGTCTACAGTTACTAATAACTTAAACTTTTTTCTTCTTTAAGCATGCTGCATTTCTTTCATATTAGATGAAGTTATGTGGCCACTTGGGCAAATAGCATTTTGTTAATATGGTTGTTGAATATATTTTGATGTCAAGCAGAGCAGGTTCCCTAAAATGACTTGTTTAACAAGAATTTGTATTCAACAGTGCTCATAAATAAACAGAGCTTAAAAAAAATCCAATCATTAGTGGTGAGTGGGAAGCCACTAATTCCCTATTATAGGTCCTAAGCCAACAATTCCAGCTAGTTTTGGGCTTTCATTTTTAAAGCTATTAAGATTAATCCTTTTGAAGTAAATAAAGTATTTCAAATGACTGTATGAAAACCAAAAGAGTGAGTTCTTGATGCTGCAAAGTGCTTATGCACTACTCACAGTTTAACCAAAAAATTGAAGTTTCTGATCAATTTTGATGCTATTCACTTGAAGATGTCCAAATTAAAAACTAATTATCAGCATTCCTAGTATTCTTTGGACACACACACCTGATGTGAGCACAACATAAAATTAGTAAGGAAAGAGGCAAAGAATTTAAGGTCTTGTATTTGAACCTCTCAGCTCTGATGCATGACCTACAGACTAGCATTAAGTCCCTTGTTTACACTTAGCCATCCATGTAAGAGGCTAATCTGACTATATGCACTTTTGGCAAACTCTTCACAGGCAGATGAATGGATTTTCCAGAAGGAATTGTTCCCATTCATAATTTGCTGGCAATACTTACTGGGTCAAAGTCCAAAAAGTTTTGCTTGTTGGAATGATGCATCATCTTAAATTAATGCTAAAAATTCTACTACTATTGACTTTATAAGGCATTGTGATGCAAATTATGGCTCTGCAGAGTGCTCACAGACCCTAATCTCACTAATTCCTCTTGTGCATGCCTAAGACTTTACATACTGTAGATCAAAAAAGCATATCTGTATTAAATTAAATTTATAAAGCAGAGGTCCAAGATAAAATGATCAAGCCTCATGAACATTGCATCTGGTCTTGATAATAAAAAACAGAAACAGGCTACAACATAAACTGAACCCATTCTATAATTAGAAAATGTGGCTTTTGGGGGAAAAATTACTGTCAAGCACGTGGGAAGTTTGTAAGCATATATATGTGTGTGTATACATATATGTATATGTTTACAAATACACACACAGATGAAGTACTCAGTCTGAAAATTATGCAAGAATTATGCAGGCAATTCGTGTTACTCCAAGAAAAGCTTTTGCCACACAAGTAGGAATTGGAAGAGTCTGTTTCAGGTCTTCACTTTCAGAAAATTCAGTAATAGTGCAATTGTGGAACATTAAGGCAATACACACAGTCTTTGTTTTCTCTAACTTAGTTTTCTTTGCGCATATGAGACATCTGCTTGGAGAAATGTCACTTTTAATAAATATACAATGCCTGTGGCAAATTAAGATTGTGTTTGACAATGTACAAAAGTACATAGGAGGCAAGTTTGTTAATGCTAATTATCTTCCAGATCTTCAATAAATTTTCAGCAGCCATTAAAATAGTCATCTTCAAAGAACTTGTCAGGAGAAAAGTAAAATATGGTTATGTGGAAAAAATTCCTTCATACAAAGAGTCTTTTTACATGGTTTCCTACCCAGGATGATCAGTCTTTTTACAAGAAGTGGAAAATGTTTTGGATCATGTTTCCTATTGCCTTTGAAAATATCATTGTTTAATTTTCTGACAGTATCCTCTTAATTGTCAAACATTTTGTGTCATTTTGCGTTTCTTATTTCCGGAGCAAATGCACTAAACTTTGTGTTTTAAATCCTGGATCTTGAAAGCAAATGCATACATGGACTTTAACAGACTATGCAAATAAAAATTATGCCGTAATCTGGCAACATATCTTGAAATTATTATTAACAGTTTGATCTAAAAAAACCCAAAACAAACAAAAAACAAACACACCCCCCAAACCAGCACAAAGATTGTTATTATTGTTTAATAACTTACACCTTGAGAACAGAGCCTATGACATAATGAATCTGTGAGGTCTCATTATGCTACAATGCCTGCCCAAGCCACTCCTCCATGGTCTACCAAAACTCTTGATCTAAGCTTTAATAACATTTTGACTTTTGAAACGAACTCATATTTCTTGATTGCATTAAAACAAAATAGCAGGATGACAAAAATGTTGAAACAACAGTTCTAGTTCCATATCATCTGTATGTCTGGGCTTAGATCTCTGCAATCCAGCCAGGAGCAAAAAACTACTGCCTGCGGAAAGGACAACTTCTGCCCACAGTGTACCTGACTTGCACTGAATTTGCTCCCAAAACAGCAGAGAACAACTGGGGGAAAGATTTCCATTTGGCACAGAGCTTGTCTGAAAAGACTTCCGTTTTAAAACCACACAGAAAATATTCTCAGATCAAAATAGAAACCTACAATCTCAAAAAAGGCTTCCTGGACATACCCAAAATAAAAAGAAAATGGACAAGTTTTCTATTGTTGGCAGATTAATTGTTGTAAGAACCCAGCACTGCAACCTGCTGATGTAATTGCTGTTCTAGCAACTCAGTGAGCTTATATTTCTGATGCCAAAAGGTCAGGTTCAGCCTTTAAAACAGTCCTGAAGGAAGCCATGCAAGGAAACTGCTAAGGAGAATCCTACTACCCCCCAGGGCAGGAACAGGCATAAAGTGTTCCCGGAAAGATTTTAACTTGTAGAAGGGCGCCTACAAGTCAGACTTTTGTTCTGTTTTCCTGAGGTTGTTGTCTCAAGAATACATCCTTCCTGAAAAGCAGTGGATTATTCATGTTCTTCCCATCCTTTTTTCATCATCAGCGCACCCCTGAGTGACTGAGAAATTAGAAGTTTCCCTTAGGTGGTAAATAAACTCCTATTTTGGCTTTCTAATACCTGTCTTTAAAATTACAGTATTTTGGAGACCATATCTGCTTCAAAATGCAGCAGTCTAACTGCGTACATAAGTAAGCCTAGTTCTGGTGAAAAAAAGAATTGTAACCACCTTTAAGCGATCCTTCTGTGCTAACATACACATCCAGAAATAAAAACACTCTAAACAAGCTCCTTAAAGGTCTGAAGCCATCTCTCACGCTATTATTTTATATTATTGTTATTTCATTTTATAATAAACATTACAATATAGTACACCGTATATGATGTATATATCATACTAATATTATATCTTCTGATGTATCAATATATTAGTGAGAAGACAAGAGACGATTAGGTGCATTATAAAAATAGTTGCAAGCTTTTTTACAAAAAAAGTTAATGAGAGCAAGGTAGCAAATGCCTCTGCAAAGACCTCTGGCAGTCATATCTACTTTCTGCCCATTAAGAAACACTTGGATCTTCTAAGCAGCTATTTGGCAAACCTCAGTATCTTTCATTTAGATAACACTTTCCATGAATTTCCGTGCTAAAAGCCATTTCTATTGAGATGTACAAGGTGGTGTTAGGTCATAAGTTGGACTCAATAATCTCAAAACTCTTTTCCAACGTAGTTGATTCTGTTCTTTTGTAGGACTCAAAAAGGTGACATAAAGCTAGCCCTTGAGGAAAAGAAACATCCTTTGTTTTCTAGATCTTTATATAAATATTGATACAGATAAGGCCAATCTAAGCAAATCAGATTATAAAAAATACTTTGCTGTTTCACACCAGAGAAAAACCCCACACCTCCATCATCCACTAGCACAGTGAATCACAATGATGTCATGCATCAGTCTACATAAAACATAAACCTTCAGCAAGAAGCCAGCAGTTGTCTCTTGCCTCTTTCAATGAGGGAATAGACAAGGCACAGACGACTTCTTTTGTCTTTCTTGCTGGTTTCAGGAGATTTTCATTTTGCTTTGTTTTAACCAGTGTTTCTTGCTGTCCATTCATCAATGACACCATGAGGACACACGCCAAGTGTCCGAGACACTGTGAAATGCTGTTCAGGAGCAGCAACACAAAACAACCTCTTGAATAAGGTTTGTTTGGGACAGAGCATCCATGAGCTACACAGATAGAGGAAGTAGGCCTCCTGTTGCTCCTGTTCTGCCAGGGATTAAGGGTTGAGAAGTAAGAAAGTAAGTTCAGGGAAGGATGCCCTGGCTTGTGGTGTTTTTGCATGACTTAAGAACAGATGACATCACATTTGTGGAGCATGATATGATGGAGTAGCAAATGGGAACAGGTATGAAAAAATATGCAAAAGAAGAGTGAATGATAACTAGAAATTTATCCTAGGTTCTCACTTGGGATCATCGCTTCTCTCCAGCTCCCACACTTCTGCTGGCCAGCTTGGACTTTTCCAGACAGAAATAGAACCTCTATCTTTTTGTTTGAGGAGCTGGAGTTCAGTGCTTACAGCTGGGAAGAAAGAACTGTGCTTGCTGCATATGCAGTGGGACCATATTTTTTATTTGATTATTTGTTGTTCTGGTCCTCTTCTTCATGGAGAGTAAGGGAAAATTATTCTAGTGTGACTTTTTTCTTGACAAAGGGCTTTTTTTATGTTCCCTGGAAAGATCACAAACCTCTCTACATGGGTGAATGCAACAGGCACTGCTTGAGAGGCATGGAATTTGCGGGTATCCGGTAACAGCAAAGATGTACAGGATAAATGCATGTATCTATTCTAAACTTGGGAACAGAGCTGCATGCAACACAAATCAGAGCAGATGCAGAGAACCTCAGAAGAATTAAGTAGGGAGGGAAAGAGAGTAGAGATAAAAGCATTTGTATGCATTTACATAGATTAAGCTGGGCAAATTGACAACAAGCCAATATACACTTCTGGAAGTGGCTGGCAGCAATTGATTACAGGAAAAGGAGGGAAGGAAAATCAGAAATATCCAAGTACTTCCAGAATATGTGCATTCATGTAGCAAGACTGAACAGCTGAAGAGAAGAAAGTGATTTTCCAGAGCCACAAAGAAAATCATAAGACCCATGGCATGGCTCTACCTTGACTAGCATGTTACATCAGCAAGTTAAGAAGAAAAAAAAGAATTTACACATCCTCTGTTCTGGCTAACACTTCCAGACCGACCCAGGCATGTTTCAGAGGCCCCTGTCCTTGCAAAACAGCCCCTTACAGTGCTCCAGACATTCTTCTTGCTCATGGCAAACCCCCAAAGTCATGACAGCTTTCTGTAATCAAGCTTTTGTCTCAACTTTGTCCCTTCCTATGGTCTGTTTTTCTTTTAACACCATGGCAGGAATGACCAAGAATTGATTTTGTGTTCACTTCCAGAGACAGCAGTCCAGAATCTTATTAACCTGTGTCAGCCGTGACAAGGGTTACACACTCATTTATTTAGTGCATTTATTTCTCAAAACTGACAGCTCTATTAAAGAAACAAGAAAAAATAATAGTGCTATAGATGTTTAGTTTATAATACTGAAAAAATGAACAAAATCCCTCTGATGCATTGTCTCAATTTAAAAGTATGTTGTTGATTACGCAGGCATTTATACTAGTGTCTTGTTACACACACGAAGATAAGCCAATACATTTGTTGACGTATGTAGATGCACACGTTTTCTTCCATAAAAATCTAGGAGCTGGATACATTGCTGCAGTGCTAATGGAAACACACTGTTCCTTCCTCTTCCCAGTTTCTTAGTTCTAGCAGGAATCTCTCATTTGACCTTGAGCAAGGCATTTCAATTCTTTGTGTCTGTGTTTTCTCATCTGTAAAATTAAGTCTGTAATACCTACCTACTTCACAAGAGGGACAGTGTTAAATTTAATACATTAATGTCTTAAAGTGTTTTCAGACAAATGGATCAAACTCACTACAGAATGTAAGTTATTATTAAATTATGCTTCACTGAGTTAATGCTATTGCATTACTGTATCTGATTAAATAAGAAAAAATATTCAAGTGACGCCTCTTGGATAGTTTTTTCCAAGAGGGTGAAATTGATGTTCACGAGCCTACAGATGGACTCAAAGTCTTATTTTGGAGAAGAAGTGAGGAAATCTAGTAGTCAACAGACGTGAAAGAGTCTTGGGGAGCAGATGATTATGAGGGTGTTTCAAGCAATTGTAAAGTAGAGCAACTTGTGAAGCAGAAGGCAACTGCGCCTTGTGCCCCACTGTGACACATCAGTCTCTGGAAGCAATACAGTTTTTGTTCATCTCTGTGCCAGTGGGACAGGAACACCCCTGCTGCACCATCACGTTAACTGCTGCATTTTGCCTCCCCTCAGAGTAATGAAGTACAAGATCTGCAGCCTGGAGTTGCTTTCCCGGTGGATCCGACCACCTCTCAGGCACAGTTCAGATGTGCTTTGAGTCTGTTCGGTCACGGCAGCCAATCCGTCTGTGACAAACGGGGCACACAGAAATGTCATTTGTAAAAAGGGGGATTTATTGCAGGAGGGTTGTTCATACCTGATGCCTCTCCTACATCTCCTCTTGACCTGATGCGCAGATGCCTGGTCTTGTCCTGTGATATCACATCAGGATCTTGTTGTGGGGGGATAAGGGGAACGAGTGTTTGGAGCAAGAGCTGCAGGAAGATGAGAAGGGTTTTTGACAGCATGTTGAGTTGGATGTTGTACTGGTGTTGATGCCGCTGGTCCCAATGCCATCAAGGCATTTCTTGTGGATGACAAGGAATCTAGGAAAGTAGTGATTAACATGCATATCAGTGTGATTGACAAGCTACATTGCCTGCTTTGTGCTAATGTATTGCATGGATAATACCTGTTCTAGGCATATCGGAATCAGCATAGAGATTTAGAGCATAGATTTTAAACAGAAATATTTAGTATCTTACCCAACAAATAAAGAAAAATTGTTTGATGGATCTATCTGCTCAATAGACCATGGAGATCAGATTCTGTCTGGTGAGAAAATGTTTTTGCCTCACAGGGTTCAAATGGACACAAGGCAACATTCTTTCAGATTGCACTAAGACCAATTCATTTGCTTTCCCACTCTTCCGTCCCCAATTTATCACTCCAAAGGCAAGAAAAAAATAAGTACAACATTAGGTTTGATAACCTTCGGATAGTAGTGTGCTATTAAATATACACAAATCAGGAAGCTTGGAAATATTTAAGCCTTCCAAATCTGCCAAGAAGACTGAAATGGAGGTTGCAAAGTCTAAGGTTGTATATATTTTATGTCCTTTCTGACACCATGTTGCATTCATCAAAGTATCCATTCTCTTTTTCTTTTGCCTTATTAGATCTGCAGAGGCTAGACTACATGCTTTATTACTACACCAGTCAAAGGTCACACAGTCTTCTAAACAACAACGATGCCACCTTCATTTCTTGAGAAAAATCTTCATTGATGTGAAAACTTACCACAAAAGCAGTGGTGCCACTTTAGTTTGCTTGAATCCCTGCAGAACTGCTGCTGTGTAAAACGTGTGCAGTAGCTCCTAGGATTAATTCTGTGTGATAATTCTACTTTTTGCTGGTATTACACAGAAACATTCCTTCTTAATTTCTTCTCTTCATCAAGGAACATATAAGCCTTTCACAATGGCATTGGTTTATTTTTTAATCCATCTCATATTTTAGAGAATTGAAGTCAAGTGCCTGAAGTTGATTTCATAACAGCATCTGTTTTATTTAGTTGCTTATTTGGCTGACTAGTAATTTTTAAGTAAGTTCCTAGTATAACTCTAACATATAATCATCCAGAATCAGCCTCCTGCTGCCAAAAATTATCTGTGTCCTTTGATTGAAAGATCAGCCACTTCCTTTGGCATTTTTATGCCAAATGTTAACTCTGGATCCCCTTTTAGCAGCAAAAAAGTAACATTTCAAAGTCTGTTACACAGGGAACAGGCTACTTCTGCATGTAATTTCAATCAGATGATTAAGTGTAAGGATCTGAATAACATATTTCTGAGTGGTATGCATGAAAATGTATTGTTGGAATATCCTCAGCTAGGAGACCACTACCTGATTGCTCCTGCAGCAAAACAGTTTCTTTCCACCTCTCATTTTAGTGATGCCATATCTTCTAATACTTACAACTCTCCCTTACAGCAAGGCTGGCTGGAGGAACAATGGTGTGATTTATGTCTGAAAGCCATTTACCCAAAATAAACTACAGTAAAATAAAGTATGCTCAAAGGTATAATTTGAGACTACCATTGTCATGGGAAGATAAAGTATGTAAATTTGTATTTCATTTAGGAATAGTGCAGCAATCAATGTTTCCAGTAATATTTGAAGTGACTGATTCAGCAGGCCGTTGCAGGGAAGTGGGGCTGTTTAAGCAGCAAGCTAATTTCCGGATATTATTTTTATTCACAGAATGTAATACCTTATTGATTATCATTTGGCTAATTACAAGGGCAAGGTGAAATGGCACTGTGTGTGAAAGAAAAGGTGTAGAGAAGAAAAGCAGGAGCCAGACAGAACAATTAAGCAGATACAGTGAAAAGTAAGAACGTCAAGTCATGAGTAGCGTGAGAATGGAGGGGTTGCTGTCAGAGGTGACAGGAACATGAGGAGGCACAGAAAGGATGATCACCTTCTAAGCAGGTAAAAGTGTAGCCCCTTACTATGGAGGGTTGTTTTAATGATCTAGAAATGAACTGATTCGAGAGCTTTCCACGTTTCACTACTCCCACTGTATTTAATACTTTTAAGTTCTGCACATTGAAAGGTCTATTCCAGAAGTTTAGATCTTCTCCCTAGCTATTTCACAAGGAGAAAGGAGAAGGAAGGTGAGGTTGTTTGTTCTGTATGATGCAGCAAGAACATTTATACCCCTGACATTTCTCTTCCTTTGGCAGCTCCCCCACAGATCACCCTGTGCACAGAGAATATAGAGGCAGCAGGACAGAACAGCACAGCAATCACAAACCTCCTGTGTATCTCAAGCTGAGATAGTATCTCCAGCACTGAAGCTAAGAAACAATTTCAGTGACATCTGGCAGAATTTTCCAGATGTTAATATGAGAATTCATGCATAGTAAGACAGGAAAAAACACACATCTTTGGTGAATGAACTGTACAACATTGAAGAACTGAGAAAAAGCAGCAGAAGTGAATTATAAAGCAAAGAAAAAAATAGTAAGTGCCTCATACAGCCATTTCTCAAGCATACTTTGATTTAAATGAATGTGTTATAGCTCTTTCTTATCCGATGACAACTTCTTATAATATTTTGATGAATTTAAGTTAAGAGATCTTGCCTATATAAATGTAAAATAAATAAAAATATATATGAATGAAGATTTAGTGATGTGTTATAGCCAATACATGACAGCTGGTGATGAAAGAACTGATGGTCCTAAATCCTCCCTAACCATCTTTTTGTTAAAATATATGTTTCCTTGTCAGTAATGAACAAAGATATATTTAACTCTTTAGGTACAACTGAGGAAAACTGTCAAATTAAGTCACACACATCAAAGACCTATTGCCAAGTAAGGAAAGTGTTTATTAACTTTGTCTATAGCTAGAGCTGGAACTCTGCATTTGTCGTATTGAATTGTACCTGTTTCTTCCAGACTGTTTCTCTAATTCATTGTGATCATATTAAATTTTAATTCCATCCCCCAGCTAACACCAAGGAAAAAATACCCACCCAAACTTACAGATCGTGTCCTGAACTGCTGTGCAGATGTCAGATAGAAAGAACATGTTGCATTTTTATTTTTAAGTTCTGGCAGAAACGTTCCCAGATTATGGCCCCAAGTTCGCCTGTTCCTGACTTTCCGAAGGATTTAAAATGCATTACTTTAAAATACTCAATTCACTTCAATAGCCATGGAAGTCCTTCTGCGAAAGCAACTTGAAGCTGCAGGATACCACCAAGAGTGAGCTACCAGACACATTCCATATGGAGTCTTCAATAAACAAATTAAGCAGCCACTGCTCCCACAGACTCTGTTTCAGACCGATCATTCACTGGACAGGACACATCTATTGGCTTTCAGGCTCTGGTCACACTTTCAGAATTTCCTTGACACGATTTTGTGTTTCTTTGCTGTCTCATTGATACATCCCTGTCCCACTCTCCAAACACTGCCCATACAGGCTCCTACCAGGCTTGTTGTGTAAATCCATTGCTAAGTTCTCATCCTTTAGTCTTTCAAGGAAGAAGAGTGTCAGATCCCACCTTGGATCCTACCAGATGATGGTACCACCAGTGCCAGATGCAACTTCTGTGGCCTGTGAGAAAGCCACCAAGGCTATTTACCCAGGCCACCACTTGCAAAGTGGTACATGGCTGAACTGTGGGCTCCCCAGTACAGAGGAAGTGAACAGTATCCATGTTGAGGATCCAGGATCACCGAGAATTTGATACCTGCTTCTCCTCAGGACTGCATGTTATTTGAGAACATATTACTGCTGCTACTACTCCTACTAGGAGTAGTACTACTAGTGCTACTCCTACTACTGCTATTACTGCCAGAAACATTAATTATGTAATAATTATCTCCCTTTATATTGAAATGCCATTCTTTCAGGTTTAAACCAACTATAACTTCATGACTGGAGACTCTTTCATAATAAACAGAAAAACTATTTTCTTTTTTCTTTCCCTCATTTTCAAATAATACAGATTTTTCCACCTTTTCTTCCTGATGTAACTTACAAATTCTGCCCTAAAAACATTTGGAGACTCATAACTGTGATTTTACCACTGTTGCTAATCTTACATACAGATTGACATTTGAGTCAGGTTTAATATAACAGATGAACCCAACTGCTGACTGGTTCCAGTTATGTTAAGATGTTCAGTGACTTGTAAAAATAGCAAAAAATTACTTCTCTGGCAGGCTGAGGAATTAACACCATACTGAAATACAGACCTCTTCTCGTGTCGTTTTCTTTGTTGGGGTGATCTTTTCATCCATCTGTTATTAAGAGTACTCAATACAAGACAGGAATTTATGGGATGTGGAAAAAGGAACAGGCCATATGGGAGGACTATAGGAAAATTGTCAGAGTAGGCAGGGATGTGACAGGAAAGGCCAAGGCCCACTTGGAATTAAGTCTGGCAGAGGACATCAAGGACATCAAGAAGGGCTTCACAAATGTATCAGCAGAAAAAAGAAGATTAGGGGAAATGTGGGGCTGCTGCTGATTCAGATGGTTGTCCTGGTAATAGAAGACACAGAGAAGGAGGAAACACTGAATGCCTTCCTTGCCTCAGTCAGGAGTCCCAGAACTCTGGGATAAGAAAAGAAGGCCAGAGAAAGGAGTACTTCCCCCAGGTCATGGAGGGTTGGGTTAGAGATCAGCTAGGCAGCCTTAACACGCATAACTCCATAAGACCTGATGGGATGCACCCACAAGTGCTGAGGGAGCTGATGGATGTTGTTACTCTGCTGCTCTCTATCACCTTTGAAAAATCATGGAGAATGGGAGAGGTGCCTAATGACTTGAGGAGGGCCAGTGTTATACCCATTTTTAAATAGGGCAAGAAGGAGGACCTGTGAAATTACCAGCAAGTCAGCCTGACCTCCATCCCTGGAAAGGTGATGGAATAGGCCATTCTGGAGGTCATCAATGACTATGTAGAAGAAAAGGTAATCAGGAGTAGTCAGCATGGATTCACCAAGGGGAAATCATCCTTGACAAATCTGATAGCCTATATCATGACATAACAGGATGGGTTGATGAGGGGAGAGCAGTGGGTGTTTTCTATTTGGACTTCAGCAAGGCTTTTGAGATTGTCCCATAAAATTCTCGTAGGTAAGCTCAGGAAATGTGGGTTCGATGAATGAACAGTGAGGTGGATCAAGAACTGATTCAATGGCAGAGCTCAGAGGGTTGTGATCAGAGGATCAGAATGCAGCTGGAGGCCTGTAGTCAGTGGTGTTCCCCAAGGTTCATTACTGGGTCCAGTCTTTCAACTTGTTTATCAACGACCTGGATGAAGGGAAAGAATGCAAGGGATCATCATCAAGTTTGCTGACGATATGGAGGAGTGGCTGATACACCTGAGGGCTGTACTGCCATTCAGCAGGAGTTTGATAAGCTTAAGAATTGGGCAGAAAGAAACATGAAGTCCAAAAAGGGCAGGTGTAGGGTCCTACACCTGGGGAGGAATAATCACAAGTACACCACAGGATGGGGACTGACCTACTGGAGAGCAGCTCGCTGAGAAGGATCTGAGAGTATTGGTGGATGACAGATTGACCATGAGCCAGCAGTGCCCTTGCAGCCAGGAAGGCCAATGGTATCCTGGGGTGCATTGGGAAGAGTGTGGCCAGCAGGTGGAGGGAGGTGATCCTCCTCCTCTACTCGGCCCTAGTGAGGCCACATCTGGAGTGCTGTGTCCCGTTCTGGGCTCCTCAGTACAAGAAATACAGGGAGCTACTGGAGAGGGTCCAGCAGAGGCCACAAAGATGATGAGGGGTCTGGAGCATTTCTCTTATGAGGAGAGGCTGCAGGAGCTGGGCCTGTTCAGTCTGGAGGAGAAAAGACTGAAGAGGGGATCTCATTAATGAGTATAAATATCTCAAAGGCAGGTGCC